>VOQJ01016079.1:0-10870 GCA_015052665.1 Apistogramma diplotaenia | reverse complement strand
ACGCACCGTATCGTATCATTCGCTGAACACCAGACACCTTAAACTACACGCCTTAAACTACAAAATGGTACGGAAAGAATTTTTATTGGTCTAATTAGTTTACGTTTTATGTTGGATTAAATTTTTTGCGCTGCATAGATTTCTGCTGCGCTGAGAATGCGCGAGCAGTGCGCGATTGCGCACGCGCGCAGCTTAGAGGGAACATTGCCTGTTAGCCCCTCAAAGCCCACCTCTTAACCCAATTGTTCTTGATCATTGTGTTTCTTGTGCCTTCCTTAGGACAATAGTATTAATTTACTTTATTGTCATCTGTCTTTAGGATAACACATACCCTGAGATTCTTCGGTCAAACTTGGGATCGGTGGTGCTTCAGCTGAAAAAGCTGGGTATTGATGACCTCGTGCACTTTGACTTCATGGATCCACCAGGTAAGTCAGTCTGCAGTCTTATTGTGAACTCTGAATGCTCCTTTTATGCAAGTTAGTCACAGCTAGCTGACCTCAGTGCCTCTCTTCCATGCAGCTCCTGAGACATTAATGAGGGCCCTTGAGCTGCTGAATTACCTGGCAGCTCTTAATGATGATGGTGACCTGACGGAGCTGGGCTCCATGATGGCGGAATTTCCTTTGGACCCCCAGCTGGCGAAGATGGTCATTGCGAGCTGCGAGTTTAACTGCTCCAACGAGATCCTTTCCATTACTGCCATGCTGTCAGGTAATGCCCAGGACTGGGCTGACATCTTGCTTGCCTGTTGTAGGCCAAGTCTCTTGGGGGTTAACTCTTGCAGATTTTCTATTCTTCTAAAAGTTTTCGCACCCATCAGCTTCAGATAAAATCAGCAGTTGAAGTGTTTGAATGTGCAAACGCTTACGGATTCGACTGCATAATGATGGGACAGAGAGAAAGGTTATTAAAGGTGTGCTATCAGCCTTTTCCTTATAATGTCTCATTTATAAAGTATTCTGTTAAAATTGTGGATGCTCATACTGAAAAGGCCAAAGTTTCAAATTAAGAGGTCAGAGCACATGTGAGCAATCCCTGTGAGACAAAAGCTCAAACTTCAGCCTGCTCACATCAGCCCCACCCACCTTTTATTTTGTTGAGGTGGGGCAGCCAGTTGAAAGAAAGTTGGCTTCGATGAATTGAGGGGTTGGTCTGAGGCCCTGCCTTTTTTTCCTTGTTTTTCTTTCAAGATTTATCAACTAATCATTGGCTGTGTTTACAAAGTTGTGTCAATCAACAAGTGCAGATTGTGTTTCATTCAGGAAATGGTGCCTTGTCCAGGATTACGACAACTGATAAATACCAATATTTAAGATTTTTGTTAATACACATATACAGTAAAATGCATGCCAGTATTAGTCCCAGTAGAATGAATTCATAATTAATCATATACTATATTGCCAGAAGTATTCACTCACCCATCCATATCATTGAACTCAGGGGTTCCAGTCACTTCCATGGCCACAGGTGTACCTCAGCATGCAGACTGCTTCTACAAACATTTGTGAATGAATGAGTCACATTCAGGAGCTCAGTGAATTCCAGCGTGGTACCGTGATGGGATGCCACCTCTGCAACAGGTCCAGAATGTTCCACGGTCAGCTGTTAGTGGTGTTACAACAGTGACAACAGCCACGTAAAATGACAGAACAGGGTCAGCTGATACTGAGGCACAGTGCACTGAGGTCACCAGCTTTCTGCAGAATCATTTGCTACACACCTCCAAATTTCATATGGACTTCAGGTTAGCTCAAGACCACTGCCTAGAGAGCATCTCTCTTTCATGTTCTCTGCAGTGAAAAATCACTCCTCTCCACCTGGCAGTCTCATGGACGAGTCTGGGTTTGGTGGTTGCCAGGAGAACGGTACTTGTCTGACTTGATTGTGTTATGTATAAAGTTTGGTGGAGGGGGGATTATGGTGTCAGGCTGTTTTTGAGGAGTTGGCCCCTTAGTTCCAGTGAAATGAACTCTTAATGCTTCATCATACCAAGACATTTTGGACAATTTCATGCTCCAAACTTTGTGGCAACAGTTTGGGGATGGCCCCTTCCTGTTCCAACATGACTGTGCACCAGCACAGGTCCAGAAATACATGGATGAGCTAGTTTAGTGTGGAATAACTCGACTGGCCTGAACAGAGTTCTGACCTCAACCTCATAGAACACCTTTTGAGATGATTTAGGGTGGAGGCTGCGAGCCAGACCTTCTCATCCAACATCAGTGTCTGACCTCATGAATGCACTTCTGGAGTAATGGTAAACAATTCCCACAAACACTCCAAAACCTTGAGAAATGCCTTCCCAGAATAGCTGAAGCTGTTATAGTTGGAAAGGGTGGGCCAACGTCATATTAAACCCTGTGGATTAAGAATGGAATGCTTCTCACGTACATATTCATGTTTGGGCAGATGAGTGAATACTTTTGCCAACATAATGTATATGCATCAGGGTAATAGGTTTTCATTTTTTATTTACATTTGTGGTTTTAGGAGAGTGTTTCATCTCTCAAGCGAGGGAATAGGGCAGGCACCACTTGTTTTATCACATTTATATAACTTTTATTTTTTAGTAGTACATTTAAAATGAATGTTGTACAGTAGAGTTATGTGCAGCTCAGATGTTTCAGTCATACTCCTACTCAAAGTCGTAACACTCATGTATGAAAAGTAAAATCTGAGTTTCGAAAAGGTTAAGCATTGCTGGTATCCCTAACACTCTGCAGCTGTGTGAACACTCTTGTTTTACAGATGTGGTTAAATGACCCCTCTCTACGAGCTAATAACCATTACAGTTGGGAATGACCATGAGAAAAGACTGCAGCCCCCTCTTATAGAGCTTGTGGTCCTGTCCTGTCCCAACTCGGTGTCGAGTGCCCTAGCATCATAGGCTTTGCTGCATTTTTCTGTGAATGTTTGACTCATCCCTATGGGCGGCTTTGTTGGGGCCCATACCAACCTTGTTTAGTCCCACAGTGTTTTGTCCGTCCTACGGAGGCTAAGAAGGCAGCAGACGAGTCCAAGATGAGGTTTGCTCACATTGATGGAGACCACTTGACGCTGCTCAACGTCTACCACGCCTTCAAACAAAGTGAGCATCAGTCCATGTTTGGTTTGTTTCTACATGATGAAGTTAAGCCTGCATAAATTTTTTTTAAGAACCATATTTTAAAGGTATATCTGACAGCAATGTGACACTAAATCTCCTTTCCCATACAATTATTTGATCCTTTTTTCCAGACCACGAGTCTAACCAGTGGTGCTATGACAACTTTGTCAACTACCGTTCGCTGATGTCTGCCGACAACGTGCGGCAGCAGCTGTCCAGGATCATGGACCGCTTCAACCTGCCTCGTCGGAGCACAGAGTTCACAAGCAGAGATTACTACATCAACATCCGACGAGCGCTCTGCACCGGCTTCTTCATGCAGGTCAGCAGATTTAATGACTGAAACACTCAGAGGAGCAAGGAGGGTTGGAATGCTTTAAGGATGGTCTGTTCAGTCCGACATACACGGGTCTGGTTAAAGAAAGAGTACAGCGGGTAGTGCATATATTGAGAAACCTGCAGACAGAAGAATTATTTCCTATTAATCAATTATCTTTTCAGCACATACACATTGTCTGGTAAATTTTCCTCTCTGGAACTAGGCTGAAGCCTGCTATCAGCCTGTTTCCGAGCTAATGTCTCCTTGTCTGTATAGTTATCTATTTTCCTTTTGGAACCTCCTGTAGGTGGCTCATTTGGAGCGCACAGGCCATTACCTCACAGTGAAAGACAACCAAGTGGTCCAACTGCACCCATCTACAGTCCTGGACCACAAGCCCGAGTGGGTGCTCTACAATGAGTTTGTCCTCACCACCAAGAACTACATCCGCACTTGCACAGACATCAAGCCAGAGTGGTAAGTGTGCAGACAATAAAACCTTAGCAAACATCACTTTAATGTTTGTTACATTGGCTGACTGACAGAGTTGTTCATGTTCTCCTGTCTTTGTTACAGGCTGGTGAAGATTGCACCACAGTACTACGAAATGAGTAACTTTCCACAATGTGAAGCTAAGAGACAACTGGAGCGAATCATTGCCAAACTAGAGAGCAAAGAGTATTCCCAGTACTGAACAATAGCCAAGAAGTGTCCTGGAAAACATCTGCTTACTATAGTTTTAGATCTTTCTATGTCATTGTATCTTAATGGCTTTTTTGATTATTTTTTTTCTTTTTTGATTGTTTTCTTTGCTTTTTGCGCCGTTTTCCCCATCGATGTTAATTCTGTAACTACATGTCAAATAAAATGTCAACAACAATGGTTAGACCTGCGTGTAACGACTTTCAAACGGAATAACAGACGTGTTATTTAGATGTGATTGAATTTCGTTTAGGAAACTGCTGAGTCATAAACATTTGTGCTTGTTTTGTTTCTTTTAAAAAAATGAGCTTTGACTTAATTTCTGTGTATAAATTAGTAAAGTCTGTTATCACTAAGTTTGAGCTGTGGTTTAATTTTTATGTCTTTGTCAAGCCCTTTCATGCATAGTGGACACTACAGAGGACAGCAGTACTAAAACTATTGCCTTGTATAGATGTGCTTTGTTGTCATAGTTGTGTAAAAGTGAACACGGTGGATTTTTGTGCATCATCCTATACGCTGCCAGCCATGGGAAGTGCTATATCCTTCTATAGCCGGATGCTATTGCAGGTAAAAAGAAAAGAAAAAGGATTAATATATTTGTTAAAATCTCCATAAAGTAATTTAAATTGGGAGAAATTTTCAATTTGTCACGTCCACCAAATTGGACACCAGGCATTGATTATAGTTCATCTGCATTTCATGACACTACTATAACGTGTTCTTGATCAGCCTGATCTACAGTGAAATTTGTAATGTAGGTCAATTGCTATTTGTTGTTGGAATTTAAATAACAGCTTAAAATATTTTTGCATATTATCGCCATAAAGCCTTTTATATATTTTTTTGTAGAATTTCCTAGAAAGCCTACAGTTTATCGGTCAGGAGCAAGATCCATATTTTGCTTTGCTTTGAAAAGTATTAGAATATATTAAAATGTCAGGCAACATCAAATTGGCAGCATAAAAATATTTATTTTATAATTTTCACACAGTAAATCATTTTCTATTATTGGTTTGTCAAATACATATTTCTTTGGTTCAAAAGTCACATGCATGGTGTCCAGCTGAGTTGACATGTTTGTAACGCCATGCAACAAAAGATTCATAAAACAAAATTTCAACTGCATTTTTTTCATGCCTAAAGAGGAATAAGAACACTCATAATTTACTCATGAAATGGCTAGACACTTGTTTTGTTTTATTAAATATGGAACTAAGTCTTGGAGTGGAAAAAGGCTTTTTAGTGAATCAGTACCTGAGTAGTTCCTGCTTTTTAAAAGAATGGCCTACCCTCTCAACAACCTCAGTGCAGTGTTATGTGTTTATGCATAACAAGACTTTAATTTTCCGGACAGTTTATTGGACTTTGACTCATGCATAATATATAAAATAGAGCTCGGCTTACACTTCAAACTCGAGTTTTTATGTGTCAGGAAGACCGAGAAGGTAAAATAGAAATAATGACATTTTATTACAAATAATACAGTAACAACAGTAACTTCATGGTTCTCAAGTTGGGGAATTAGACCACCAATTTGGACATCAGTACGAACAAAACAAAGAAAAATGGAAATGTGCACTGCAATGTAGTGCAGCTATTATAAATGTATTTATTTGTTAATTTGAAATCCTTTAAAGGAATTCAGTTTCAAGAGTACACTGCACATGAATTCACCAAACACAACTGCACTGCAGCCACAGCAGAACCGAACGTGTTCATGTCGGTGGTTCTTTCCTCTTTACTACCGCTTCTCTTCAATGTCTTCTATGGTCTCTGGCAGGCACCTGTTGCGGGTCTCTGAAAGCGTGCTTGCCACTATCGCCCCAAATACAGCCAGAGAGCACAAGACCAGCTGTGGGAGTTCCTTCCAGACCTCATCCAGTAAGAGGATCATAGGCGCCACAGCTACACCAAACCGAGCCATGAACGAGTTGTAGCCCATACCGTTCTGTCTGAAAGTGTAAAAATATATTCATCTTAATAAGAAGAGTGTGCAGAAAAATTGAAACACATCTCTTTGATGTCCTGCAGTGTTTCATAGTTACCTCACTACAGTCGGGAACAGCTCAGTGCTGTACAGCACTAGTGTTGCAAAGGATGCTGAAGAAAACCCTTTTCCAATGATCGCTATCACAGTAGTAGTGACAGACATATCTACAAAGAGCAGAAGAATCAACTTTACTGACACGTTTTCATACAAGTAATTTGTCTTAGTGCAAAGCAAAAGAAAAATTTTAATATATAAGATTTTGAATATAATACAGTGCTTTGCTAAAGTATTTAGCCACCCCCCCACTTATTGGGATTTTCAATTTTTTTGGGTTTGTCGCTCCATCAGACCTGTTGCCACAGATTTTCAGCCCAGTTCTTGTGTAATATAGCATCCCTCAGCCGTTTCTCACCATTTCCCTTCCTCAAAAATCGCTTATTGACAGCCACACTTCCAATGAGACCATTTCAAGTTTATAATATTTATAAAGAGCTTCAGGGTGGAAGGGCTTGGCTGGAGCCAACATTTAGCAATCGCCTTCTTCTAGACTGAAGTAGATCTCTCAGGTGCTATAGATATCACTTCTTTTGTCCAGTTTCCTCAATTTTTTAAGGGCAAACACCATGCTGAGAGAGGCCAAGTTTTCCACTGATTTGGGAATCATGTTGTTGGTGCAAAACTGCTACTTTCTGCCTGTCGCACTGCATTCTATTTTTCATCAATCTAAGTAAAGAAACTGGAACAAATGGTGTATTTTTGTGATAGGCTGCTTGTAACAAAGTGCCTAAAGAGACTATTTAAAATAGGTTCTTTGCTAAGATGTCTGTGCAGATCCAAAAGGCCTTTATATGCTTAAACAGCTTATGAAAATGTCCAAAGAAAAAAAATTGAAAGACCTTCAGAAAGCCCAACTGACTGCAATCTCTTTTTGAGAAAGATTTTTTAAAATCTTTAAAAATGGAGTGGTTACTGCAACTCCAACAACAGAGTGGTTACTCTGTGGTGATCAATAAATACCTACCTTTTGGTATCACAATGTTGATTCCAAGACAAATGGCAGCCAGCAGCATAGAGCCGACCTCAGTGGGTCGTCTGCCTAGCTTATCCAGTAAGTAGTAGACCGACAATTTGGCAGGAAGTTCAACTGAACCGTAACAAAACTGAGTGAG
This sequence comes from Apistogramma diplotaenia, assembly GCA_015052665.1. Taxonomy (NCBI): domain Eukaryota; kingdom Metazoa; phylum Chordata; class Actinopteri; order Cichliformes; family Cichlidae; genus Apistogramma; species Apistogramma diplotaenia. The sequence goes on along the minus strand of VOQJ01016079.1, from coordinate 3,578 downwards.
ATATATGTTGAGCCCAAAACCTGTGATCTTGAAGCTGATGCCATAAAATGTAGCTGCAATGCAAAACCTGAGAGAAAGCAGCAATTCATTAAATTAGTGAACACGCTGCTGAATTATTATTTACACACAAGATACAGTATAATAAACCCTAAAGCAGTGGGAATACAGACCATAATATACCAGTACGCAGAGCCAGTTTCCTCATCTCAGGAGTTCGAATCAGGTCAAAGTAGGAGTAGGCTTGATCTTGTTTCTCTGTCACAACAATGGTGGATAACGACTGAAAGAATTCAAGTAGTGTCATTTGAGGGACAGCACACATTTGCAACAAAGGTGAGTGCAAAGCAATGAAAGAGAAACACAAGAAACCGAAACATACAAAAACAATTAATAAAGAGTTTACTGACCTCTGCTTCAAGTGTTTGGTTTGACTCGTCTGTCCTATTCATGTGGGCACATTTTTTCAAATACATCTGAGCTTGATCCAGTTTTCCATTGGCTATCAGCCACCTCGCAGACTCCGGCATCCACCTGATGTTAGAAGAAATTCGTTTTTTGAGCCAGCTGTAGACATATTGCACCAAGTGTTTACAGTAAAAAACAAATTACTGCTTTGGAGGTTTGTGCCAGCCAAAAAATCTCAGATTTTTTTATAATCTTTGAAAAAACAAAAAGACAAAACTTGACACAGTGTCTCGTGCACTAAAATGAAGTGACGATATTTTCTATGCAACAATCAGTGTTAAGAATCAGAAAGCAGTGCTGTGCTGTTGGCTTGCTGACCACTGATTGTTGCATAGAAAATATCGTCACTTCATTTTAGTGCACGAGACACTGTGTCAAGTTTTGTCTTTTTGTTTTTCAAAGTTTATAAAAAAATCTGAGATTCTGAATATTTGTATTCAATTAATTATTCTTCCTGTGTTGTTATTGTCTGTGTCATGTTGCTGTTGTCGGTACTGTCTGTTCTCTATTCTGTTATGTATTTCTGTTGAGAACAAATAAATACCTGAAGCTTATTTCCTTTTGTATGCATACTTTGCCAATAAAGCTGGATCTGAAATGTAATAACCAGCAAAAACAGATGTTATTCTTAAATCTAAGATTAGTGTACGTACCACCAAGTGAAGATGGCCAAGATTAAAGGTGATGTCACACTAACAATCAGCCTCCTCCAATCATTCACAAAGTAGGCAATGAGTGGGACTGTTGTGTTTCCAAATGTCCAGGATAGGCTATCAATCACTCCCACAATCTTCCGGTGTTCAATGTCCACCCACTCCACGCCTGAAAGGATCAAATATCAGAGTAAGTAAATTCATTAGAGGAAGCAATTCCAAGGCAAATTTTTACTGAGCTTTGACTTTGGATGGCAAAATGATGTCAAAGGGGAAGGGCTGTCTATAGAATACAAGAGTATACTTTTGCACAAATTTCTAAATTTAAGGAAGAATTTGTCCTACATTGAAGAACTGTAAACATGCAATATCTCCTTCTCGCTTTTGCTGAACACATCTCTGCAACAGCTTATTTTGATCTTTTTTCATATTATTACTACTTTAGATGCAAAATCTGTTCTGAAGTGAACTGAGCATGATATACAAAAATGATACATTGTATGTTTAGGTGAAGAACCAGAGTAATTACTGAGAACTGATGAGACAATGACGATGCCTGTGATGGAGAAGCCGGTGAAGAACCTCAGAACGGCGAACATCATGTAGGATGTAGAAAAGGCACTTGCAACACCAAACAGCATTCCAGACACATATGACACCAGCAGCATGAGCCTTCGGCCATACCTGTGGAAAATCAGGACGTCTCAGTACTTCGTTTTATTCAGTAGCTGCAACACTGCCTAATCAAATTTGAGGCAAACAATCATACCTGCCACTTAGCTCTCCGAAAACAATCGCTCCAAACATGACTCCAACAAAGAAGATGGTAGCAGTTGCTTTGTTTTTCCCTCTTTTATCACACACCAAGTCCCACTTGTAGAAAGAAAAAAATCGACAAATCCACTATCACAGTTTCCGTGAGATTGTTTCATAATGATGAACAATTACATTTATTTCACAATAGAAAAAAAAAAGTTCACTAGGATCACCTCTGAGGTCAGCGTTGATTTGAGGGTGGTGTTATCGTACACCCATCCATTCTGGCACGGCACTGAGGGAGCATCAGTGACGTTGGAGGACAGCAGCTGATATTGAGGCTCCTTGAACATCCGACAGGAGCTTGGAGTTCCATCCTGCTGAACTGGAATACTAACAACAAGCCTCTCTGCCTCGGATAAATTCATAAAAACATCTCCAGCATCCAGAGAGCTGATGTCACAGTGATGAGCGGGAACAGCTGCAATGAAATTGTTGAGCATGAAGTGGCAGGGCAGAGTGAAGCGTCCAATGAAGCTGATCACAACGATCATTATCTGAAATCTTCCGAATCCATTAATGTCAGCAAGAACATTCTCAAACTTCATGATGGCTTCACACTGTGGGCGAAATATCCTCAAGTCTCAGTCACTTTGCAGCCTAATATCAAAAAGTAACAGACCTTTGATGTTTGACTATTTTAAAGGCCTCTGAACTAGTTGAAATGAGTTAATGTTTTACCTCACTCAACCAATAAAATAATCTTTATCTATGTGATTATAAATGCAAGCTTTCAGTGGCGAATAGAAATTATAAACAGTAACATGTACCTTTAGTGGCAGATCTGTGTTTGAATTTGGTTTGTTTTGGTTTTTAATTAATTTTCTCTAAATAAAAAAACAGCATTGGGGGTAATGCCAAGAAAAAGGCTGTTGCTGTTACAAACACTGGTGTTGAAGGGATATTGTGTCACATTTGCTGCTGTGGCTGGCAAGGCAGGACCCCAACGCAGGACTCGAACAAAGAGCTTTCTTTTAACTTTATTTTATTAAATAACAGAAGAGGCAGCACTGGGCAGATGCCAGCAGCTTGCTACACTAAACCTTAAAGCATTGACACTAGGAATAACATGGCTTGACATAGCATGAAACACAAGAGACATAACAAGGCATAAGCTCACAGCAGGTGATAAACATCATACAACGACGAGGACGCGACAAGGACTAAGGCAAAACACAGGCACTAAATACACAGAGACATGATGAGTGAACAGGTCACAGGTGAGGGGCACAGCTGAACATAATTACATAGACAAGGCAAAAGGGAAGCAAAACTAATCATTCACAGGGCAAAGGACTGTCAGCATAAAACAGGAAGTAACCTAACCTAATATGCGTAAACTTAACACGAGGAGAATGAAACACAGAGGGAACCTAAACATGACCAAACCAGAGACCTAAACACCCAGGGAAATAAAGGAAGTAACTTAACCTGGCAAACAGACTTAACACAGGGAAACTACAGAAGGAATCTTTAAGACAGAAATCTAAAATACACAGGGAAACAAAGGGCGTTGAACTAAACATAAGATGTGAGACAAGTCCTAATACATAAGAATTAACAGACACAGGAATTATGACATAACAGGGGGAACATAAGTCAAACCAAAACACAGACTTGACACAAAAGGGCTTAACACCAAAA
>VOQJ01016077.1:19820-31993 GCA_015052665.1 Apistogramma diplotaenia | reverse complement strand
CGCAGGGTTTAGACCCCGGCGCCCCCCAAAACCCCAACAATTTTTTTCCTTTTTTGTACCCCCCCCCCCCCTCCCGATTTCTTTTACTCTTCAGTTCCTCCCTCCTTTTTTCTAATCTAGTTTTAACTCCTCCACACCTTCCTCTTCAGTATTTCCTCCTCCTCCCCCACCTACCTCCCCTCACTTTCTATTCTCTTCTTCTTCCTCTTCAGCAGCAGACTGCTGTCCCAGCTATCTCTGTTCTAGACTTGGTATGTTCTTCCTGCTAATGACGAGTATCTTGTCCCTGCCCTTACATCACTTCCTGTTTCCTGTCTGGGCTGCCCACCTGCCCCGTGTTTCCTGTCTCTCCCCCCACCCATCTGGGCTTACTGTCGTCGTCTCATTTAGGGTTGTGGTGGCAGATGGGACCCGGGCCGTGATTAGCCAAAGAGCAGTTGGTCCCGGGATGCTTGATGTTGGTTGGCTGGGGGAGCCGTCCATCTCTTTGTCCACTCAAAACACCTGCTGGGTGACAACGAACGAAGCTGCTGCTTAAATTTTGGTGTTTGACAACAGAAAACCAAACCTGTCCGTGTTTGCAGATTAGCAGAGCTGCGGTTGGCGTGATTCTTTTCAGCAGTGATGTTTTGAGTACATATCGAGGTGGCGCCTGCATGGCTGAATGCATCACGGGGGGCATCCAGGTTGAGACCAATGCATGACAGTCCTGCGAGCCCCCCTGCGCTGCCTGCGAAGGGCCTCATCATGATGATGTGGTGGTCATGAATCCATGCATCGGTCTACCTCTCCATTTGTGTGTGACCTGCTGAGCCTCTTTGTCTTGTCTGTAGGGGGTCTCTTCAACCAAGTCGTTACATTGTTTCGTTCTTACGTTACCTGATTTAAATTGTATGCAAAAGATTGACCTGGCTTCCATTAATTTGACTAAATACTGTTTTGAAGCCTGTAGTTATAATTTTGTTTAAAGCTGAACTGTATTTAGACGTGATATTAGAGCTAAAAACTCTAAATTAGTCATTACATATAAATAAAATTATAAAATAAACATTATGCTTTATTTATCGAGACTTAAAACTAACAGCTGAGACCATGACCTCATCGGGAATAGTGTTTAGTTTAGGTCAAAGATCAAGAGGAAAGTCTATGCAGTTGTTTTGCAGTCGAAGAAGCTGCCCCCTGCTGGCCATTAAAAACAGTGCAGATTCACGACACTTGAACTAGAGCCTGAAGCTTCAGGACACGAGACTCTGGTTAAATGCTTGATAGACAGAGTTGGTTTTATTATATATATCTGAAGATTATGCATTTACCATATTCATGCTAATACAGCAGATATGGCAAATAAAAACAAAGTGTGAGCTATTGGCCTTCAACTCTGTTGGAAAACTTTGAGGATGGAAACAGTTTCCTGGCTTTTATAAGATGTATAACATAATAGTAATGATCGCAGTAATAGTCTTAATAAGAAGGAATGTAAATTTAAAAAACGAAATAGTATATTTAATAAACTATTGTTTCATATTATAATATGACAGAAAAAGAACAAAGAAAAGTGTAACTTAAATACAAATGTGAATAAAATAAAATAAAAATATAAAATTCCCAATAAACAAATGTAACTAACAAGCTAAACAATATACCTCATAAAAACCTGTATCCATCCATCCATTTTCTTCTGCTTAGACTGATGGACACACACATTTTTTTTTTTAAATCCTGCATAAGAATCAAAAATCTGACCCTTATCAGATTTCTTTGTGAACAGATAGCAGCGAGAGGTCGGGAGTGTTTGGTTGGACTGACCCTTTAATCACCATCCAGCCCAAGAATGGGTTGGTTTGTTTTGTTTGTTGCCATACGCCACTTGGTTTATGTCGGAATGGTTTCAGCCCATTAAGCTTGCAGTTACTTGAGGTACGCTTGATTTGCTCAGAGCTTCTGATGATCGTTCACACATGATGAAACTAAATCAAGTACACCTTAAGTAGCCAAAGGAGGGGCTGTCCTTGCTTTTTGGCTCTGCCCTGTTCTGGTTGCTGCTGCTGTTGTCGTCGTCGCTGCATGTTGGTATCTGCATGTTCAGCAGTGTGTGTGTGTGTCTGTGCTGTGCGTTTGCAGTGCACACTGCTCCTCCTCTCAGGAGCAGTCCTGTGAGACAAATCCAAAACTACCTCACATTTATGCTCAACCTGTTAGTGCAGTTGAACCAAGCCGAAGGAAATGCCCTCAGATTAAGTGTATGAATGACGAACAACTGATGATGATGTACTAATTGTTTCCTTTTTTGCATGTGTGCCTTGTGGCACGTTTTTCCCGCGGGTGTGGGTGACCAGTTGCAGGACGAGGAGCGCCGGCGTAAGCAGCAGCTGGAGGAGATCCGTAAGCGGGAGGCGGAGGAGCGAGCGAAGCAGGAGGAGGAGAGGAGGTGGAGGGAGGAGGAGAGAGCCAAGCGAGAGGCCGAGGAGAAGGTCGGTGTGTCTGTCCTCGAAGCTGCTGGAGTTCTGACCCGATGAAACTATCATTGAGCTTAAGTAGGACAGATTAGGGTAAAAAACTGTATGGGATTGGACCGATATTTGAACAGCAATTAAATTATATACAAACCTAAAGGTTTATGCATGTTTATGTTGTCTTAGAAACATATTTCCTGCTAGGCTGCAACATATTACCAACTAGAAGCTGTTTGCCAACTGCCATCAGACAACAACAAACAGAAGAACCTGATGCCATCAGACTGATAGTGAGATAAGATGCTACCATGTAAAACCAAATACAACTAAAGTCCTTAAAAATCCGAGGAAAAACAGGATCTACTGGTAAAAGCTGGCATCTTATTTATGGGCCATCATGAAACCACCAAACTCCCTTTGAGAACCAGGATATTGGGATTGAATAAGATTTATTGCAATCCTAATTCGATATTCACAGAGTAAACATTTATATTTAAAGATTAACGAAACAAATCCAGTAGTTTTAGATTCAAAGGTGCTAAATTTTTGGACAGTTTTCCCTGCTTCCACACAGCAGTGTTTACAACACAGATGGTCTGTATCGAATGGCCCACGTGGTTCAGGTGCAGGAGAGTTATCGGTCCAACCCCTGAATGTGCAGCCGCTTTGCAAACTATTCAGACTTCTTCATCTGGTGACCTTTACTGTGTAATAGAAGCAATTTAAAATTGATAAAAGCCTATTTTTAGCAGCAGCACTACAATAAAGTAGTTTGTTTGCTGGGCCTTTAGCTAACCGTTTGTCACGTTATTTTAGCTGTTGTGGGAACTAGAGAGCAGTGTGAAATGTAGCAGTCCTTCTACTACCCTCACTCACTGCAACAAGCTCTGGGCAGTGACTGAAAATGGGAGCTCGCAGACCGAGGGCGACGAGCTCGGCCTTTCGGGCCAGCACAGGCTGGAGAGACTGCATCTCTCAGCTGGCCTGGGAATGCCTCTGGAGCTCCCACTCATCCCGAAGAAGGGGGGGCTCTGTGTCTCTACTGAGATGCTGAGCCTGTGACCCGGACCCAGAAAAACCAGCAGAGACTGCACTGATGGATGGATCCTCAATGTGGAGCTGCCAGAAAAGCACCTTTGCTCAGTTTTAAGCTGAAACGTCTCTGTAACAGTAAAGTGTGCAGCAGATAAATGAGTCTGAATACTTTCCAGAGCTTATTAGGTTTTTCCTTCCATGTTACATAGTAACCAAAGTTTTTATTTTATTATGATGCAATAAATGTAATATGTGACATAAAAGGGTCAAATTGCCTGCATTTTTAAATGACCGGTGTTTCGGCGCAGCGCCCACCCACCCACATGTGTCTTGCGTGTTAAATCAAACATGTTCAGTGTTTTTTTAATCTTTGTGTTGTGTCCACACATTTCACCATGACACTGTGACTGGTGGCGCATTCGTCCCGTGAGCTGCAAACCACCAGTCAGACCACTGGTTGTTTAAAAATGCAGAGCAGCTTTTTATTAAGATTTTAAGTTCGTCACTGTGATTAAATGGTGGTTAGAAGATGTTTCTGATGAGATTAACTGTTTTCAGGTTGTTCTGTTTGTTCTGATATTTGTTGTGACGTTGTCCAGTTGCATGTCCTCATCCTGTGCAGCCCCCCCCCCACCACCCTATGTAATGTGTTGCCGTGTCATGTTACGTGCCTCCACCCACCTGAAGCATGGGACTCCCATCATGATGTTGTCAGTGTGCATCAGGAAGTTTCAGTTATTTTGGGGAAGCAGTTTTTTGTTGTTTGTGAGGTTTTTACTTTATTTTTGTTACCATTCCATTCAGCATTGCCTCGGAAACTATGTTTAGGGGAATGCCGCCCACCCTCCTCCAACTTTTCCCAAAAACCACATGCTTTATACCCACTTCATGCACACGCACACATGCAAACACCCACAGAGATCGACCCGCCCGCCTGCCTCATACCCATCCTCAGCCTTCCATGCTGTACATATCCAGAAACCCACTCAGTCGCTCATTGAGAGCCCACACATCCACTAATCCCTCCCAGTTTCTTCAGATTCCCACTGGGCCGGCCGAACCTGGTCAGAGCGGCTCAGATACACAAACATCAGCGCATAGTTTGTCTGACGACTTGCACAATCACGGCTAAACCCGGCAGACCTTCAACACATGAAATGGACCAAAAAATGTGAAGATGATCTGATACGAGAAGCCTCCAGATTGAGTGACCCCCGGAGCGACTGGTTGAGCTCCAGATCCCAAAATCCAAACACATCCCACCAGTGTGGCTTCATCAAGCCCCCCCTCCTCCCCGGAGTGTAGATACTGGAGCTCCGCCACTGGAGACGGGGTGGGCTGGAAACTTAAAAACCTACCCACAAACCATAAAATACAAACCCGGGCCACACAGAAAACCAAGCACATATGGACACAGTCTGAGCACACACACAAACACAGTGATGAGGGAAGAGGAGATGGTGGCAGACTGGATTCTGCCAGCGTTGTCGGGTCAGCTGACTCCGGAGACCAGTCAGAGGAGATTTCCTAGGTTTGGTTGATGGACAGGGTTTAATGAAAAATACGATAATAGACTTTAACAGTGGTGGAGCAAAATATACAAGATCAGGTATCAAGTTCAGGAGCAGCAGGTTGTATCAGCGTCCACTCAGGGACACGGGAAACCACTTGAGTCATGTCCACATCAGGGGCATCATTTGTGACGTTGCGACTTGCTGAGGATTTCACCAGCTCAGCGGTTAGCATTAGCATGTTAGTTAGCATTAGCATGTTAATTAGCATGCTAATGCTAACACCCGCTCGCACACGCCGTGCTGAAAGTTTTTTATGGCTAGGAGCCTGTGGATTTATTTATCTTTTTAAACCTAAAAGGTGATCTCAGATGCAAAGAGGCGGCTCTAATTAGCTCCAGGAAGGAAAAGCAGACGTGTTCCTAAAACTGTCCTCGTGCAAATCAGAGCAGATTAACAAAATCATCAACTTAACGCGGAAGTTAATTGTTCCCTCATGGATGCTAAAAAATTAGCTTATTACTTAATGAAAACATTTTATTAAGTGGTCCAGCTTCTCAAATGTGTGGGTTATTTAAAGTGCATTCCTGGTTGAAGTCATTCCATAAGACACACCTGGAACATTTTGTGGAATGATGCCCCTGATGTGACTGGCACGCTGTGGTCCTTACCTGCAGGTGTAGGTAGGTGCGGTGGGAGTCTTGTCAGACTGGTGGAGGACTGTGTACATGCAGAGTAGTGCAGCTTGTTGGATAGCTGAAGGCGTCTGTCTGTAGCTGATTAGTGTCCAGTGTGAGCCAATGAGAGTGGAGCTTACTAACAGGTTGTCCCTCCCCCAGAGGAGACAGGAGGAGGAGTACTACGCTCGCCTGGAGGCCGAGCGGCGCCGGCAGCATGAGGAGGCGGAGAGAAAGCTGCTGACTCCTGACGAGCCGGCCGGTCTGTATCGGCCCCCTCTTCCACGGGATTACCAACCCCCCACCCCCCAAAACCCTACTAACACCCCCCCGCCCCCACCACAGAGAAACACCTCCTACCTCAAAACCCAGGTCACCTCCCCCGACACGCTCTACACCGCCAAGTTTGTCACCTACACGGGCGATGAGGAAGACGAGGAGGAAGCCACCAGAGCAGGGAGTGGCGGCGGCCAATCAGGTCAGGTGAAGCTGTCGGCGACCCGGAAGTCGTACGGCGACCTCCCGGCCACCGCCTCGCCTAATCACAGCAGGCCTCACCCGCCGCCCACTGCGCGCAAACCCCGCCCTCTTTCTGACGGCATCTTCCTGTCTGGCTCGTTCCAGCCGCCAGTCAACAACTCCAACAGTACAGCCCCTCCCCTACCTGCCAAACCCAGCTCCGTGCCCCCAGGAGGCGTTAAAGGTAGAACCGGAGGGAGGAGTCAGGCTCGCAGCAGCGCCCTCTAAAGCTCCCGTACCTCCCTTTCACTCACTCATCTTCATCTACTACCCACTTCTTCGTGGTTTAGCGGTTACTTTCTTCTCGTTTTGCCTTGTTTTTCAGTAGAGAGGTGTCATGGTCTTTCCACCGTCTGCTTTTCCCTTTTTTTATATGTTAAATCTTTTTTTAATTTATTTATTTTTGATGTCATTTCATCACTTTAAATTTCAATTTGTGGAAGTTTCCCTCTTTTTCCTCTCAAGCAAATCAGGTTCTGTTTGTTTCATGTTTTTCTTGTAGGTTTGTTTGAACACCTCTTATCCATATTAATCCCCCCCCCCTCGTCCTCATCTTCCCCCAATCACCCCGAACAGAAAAAAGCAATCGATAATCACGCCACCACTTTTTGCTGCAGATTGAGATCCATCAGAGCCAATCATAGTACTGTTGGTGTTGTCGCTCGCCGCCTCCTTTTGTGTCTGGTTGGTTGCTGCTTGGGATTTGGGTTGGCGGGGGCGAAGGCCAGCCGTCAAGTCTGCCCCCTCTTCCCCCCGCCTGCCCCGTGGCTCTGCTTAGCGGTGTTGGCTTTAAAGGGAAGGAGACACACACCATTGGCTTCTCACACCCACCGATCACTCAGCTGAGCAGCATCATTTCATAAACATGCAAAACTGCACACGGCAGCAGTGTGTTGAGTGAAGGAGCTCCTCTTTGTCTGCGTCTGCTTCAAAGGCTCCTTCTCTATAACTCAGCCTGCTCAGACCGCACTGACATCTAGTGGTAGTTATTCAATAAGCTCAAAGGTTATGATCAGGCCACCGCAGTTTCATGAGGCTAAAGTAGTTTTTAACGTAGGCCAAATGTGGGCTCATCTATGTCAGATATTATTATGAGATAGTCATCTTTTCTTCATTGTTTGAAAGACACGTCAGACACAAAAGAGTTCAAGCTGCTGTTTGGAGGTTTTGTGTTCCCAAAAGAATTTAACTCAGAATTACTTTATTAAAGGGAGACAGAATAAATAGAGTCCATTTAAAAGAAGGGTGCAGCCTGAAACTGAGGCAGAGCCTTAAACCTGCATTCTTTCTAATGACCTGTAGGTGGCGACTGAACAAGTCAATATTTGACCCAGCTTAAACACTTCCCTGATTCATTTTGTGGTTTCTGTCATTAGGTTTAAAATTTACTCAATAAAAGGTGTTAATTTTGTAAATGAGGATCCAAGCTAGCGTAAAATCGGCAATGAAGCAGCACTCAGTTTATCTGAGGTGTAAAATATCCGAGATGGCAGCAACTAAAGCGGCTGTTCAAGTCAAGCGGTTGGAGTGGGAATGGGATACATCTTTCATATCTTTCTGATGCCTTTAGGTTTTTGGTCTTATTTTAGTTTAAAAAAAATTAGTTTTTTCCCGTTTAATCACGTGACCTCTAAAACACAGTCAAAAGAATTTGAAACTTGAAAGAGAACCTGATAAATTGCTACCACGACAGTCAGGTATTTGACCCAGATCCTTCTGTGGTCCTGACTAGATTATAACAACACTGTTCTTCCACTATTTACATCAGTTTTTAGCAGAGTAACTTTCTTTTTCCTCAAAGCAAGACACAGAGAAGTGTGTGAGTACTGAAAGGAGCCTCAGTGATGAATATAGATAACGACCCCCCCTCAGGACTCAGTGAGGCTGTAAGTTTGAGCCGTTTGAACACGCACAGACAAACGGAGCTGTGGCTGCAGCACAGTCTGAGGTCCAGAAGGTCGCCCGCACCTTCAGCATCAAACTGCCTCCATCCCCGTCGCTCCTGCTGCTGCTTATTAAACATTGAAACACCTCCAGGACCTCATGGGAACTCTGTGCTGCAATCTCACTCAAATTAAACATCATCATCCCACTAACATCCCACCCACCCACCCACCTACCTCACCCAGCCACCCACCCCACCTCCCTCAGGAGTAAAATCTGCATGTGTCACCCTACAGACACACACACACACACACACACACACCGTGCATAAACACAGCAAACAGTGCTCTCTGGCTGCCAGCAGCTCACCCCAGTAACTGGCTTGATGTCTATTGCTTTTTACTGCCTGTGCATAGCTTCCACCAGGCTGCTGTCTGTATTCATTTCCCTGTTTATTCTTTGCTGCTTTTCCCCACGTTCCGTGTGTTTCCCAAAAGTGGCTAATTTTCCCTCCTGGTATGTGCTTTGTTTAATTTCTGTCATCTCGCCTGTCAGTCCGTGTCTCTGCTGTAGCTTCGGTGCCGTCTAATGCTGCAGCTTTTCTTTTTTTTTTTACTAAAACCTTAACACAGCTCCCAGGGGGCTTTGCGGCAGGTTCAGGTGACCGAACACCACCCGAGCCTGCAACTTCCCTGCTAGTATGAAACTGTATTTGATGTGTGTTATTTGGTCAGCTGGCAGCTCCAAAGCACTGAGCCTGACTTTAATAAAATGCGGCGTCCTCTTCAGTTCGATGTTTTTGTGTAATCAGAGTGAAACCACAGGGACAAACACTGCAGAGGAAGGCCACGTTCAGTTATCCTCAGAGAGCAAAAACAAAGCAGCGATTTAATCGAGCGTCCTCTGGCCTCCGACGTAACCGAGCCGGAGTGAAAGAAAAACATTCGCAACCTTTGAGAATCAATCACAAGCCACTGGATGACTTTTTCGTGAATGTGAAGAATTTTCTGCTGTAGAGCCAGAAGTATAATTTTCAACTCTTTTGGCTCAGCACAGGAATGTTTCTGGCCTTGAACGAGGCTTGTTCCTCTGCGGCTGCTTTGTTCTCCTCCAGCTTGAGTTCACGCGGGCCGAAGCGGGACCCGGTTCGATCCCGTCCCAGACGACCCCGGAGACCTGTGGCTCCGTAGAACCCGAGAGAGAGAGACAAAAGAAGCTTTGGAGCTGCCAGCTGGATGAGTCTCTCTGGGTTCGCACCCTGCCAACTGTGTCTGCATCTGAACTGTACCGACCTCTGACTGCATCCTCAAACACAAAGCCCCACGTCCACTCAGACCGCAGCTGTTTGTAGTGCTGAGACGCGATGTTTAACGGCTAACTTGCGGGTTTCTCCTGAGCGAGGTTCAACCGCCGTTCTCACCAGTAAACAAAACACGAGAAGGGCTCCAGTTCATCGGCGGTTCCTCGGCTCGTGGTGCCGACATCGCAGAGCCGACACGAGAGACGGCAAGGTTTTATCATCCCGCATTTCTCCGCGGTCCTCCTCGCTGGCCGAAGGTGTTTTACAGCTGAGAACAGAAAAAACGCAGCCTGTCAGGAGTAAAGAGTTCGTATGTTGGGGACTATTTTCAGTGGTGGATTAATACAGACTGGGAACACTGGTTTCCTACCAAGACTTTGAAAGTGTTTCCCAAAACAACAGAAATTAAGGATTAAGACACATTTATCACATTTAGTGTCTTCATGAGTGGATGAAAAGACTAAAATGAAGTGATTAAAATGTCCATCTTTGTGGTAGCTAACGTGACTAAACCTACAAACAAACAAAACAAACTCTGGCTGCCCTTTGAAGGCAGCATTTTGAACACAAACAAGCAAGTGAACCAGGAAGTTAAAATGTTCCTATCGCTGCTGTTTGTGGTCTTATTTATCGACGGCCTCCTCGTTAGCGCTCCTTCAGCCAGCAGGGGGGAAGTTGGGGAAATAAAGGTCTGCAGACTCGTGGCTCGTTGGCATCCCGGGATGCTTTTAGGAGGCTGTGGCAGCTTTAAGCTCCGCCTCCTGAAGCGCGAGACGTTGCTACAGCTTGGAGAGACACAGGAACACATAAGATTACTAATGTCTCACTTGGGGTTAAAGGTCGGGGTCACCCTCTTTGAGTTTGCTTTGCTGGAGCTGGTTATCACTTTCTGAAGATGCAGTATAAATACCGTAGTATAAATACTATTTAACTGGTGGCAGGATTGGGTGGGGCATGTTTAGCGGTGACCTCGGCCTCCGAGCCCAGCCGACACCTCCACAGACCGCTGCTGCTGCTTGGGAATGGCCCGTTAACCGCTTCTTTACTTTCACGCTGTTTTTCTCGGCTCGCTGGTCTAGTTTAAAGAGACGTTTCTGCCTGATGCTGCTTTTCCTTCCTCCTCTCTGCTTAGGCTGGTCTGTGGGAAAGGAAGTGATACTGATTGGAGAAGCTGCTGGGTAACGGCCACCAGGGGTCGCCGCTCCGCGACCCTCCGAGCCGTCGCCCAGCAGCTTCAGCCTCACATGTTTTCAGATTGAACACAACGCGAACGATGCTAACTCATGTTTTGCTGCTCTCGTCTGTCTGCTGTGTCGCTCCCGGACGTCCAACAGGATTTAACTCGTACACTGGAAACTCATCAGGAGTTGTAGGGTCAGGAGAAGTCTACAAGGACCCAAGAGACAAATGGATGAAGAGGTGAGCTCCGTTTATCCTTTAAAACACAGCTAATTCACCTAAAGATCACTCTGTAGGAGCAGAACGGTGCAGCAGCTCCACTGCAACACTTTCCTGGTGAGTTTATGGTCTCAAAAGCTAGTTTGAGTCTTATTTAATGTATCATGATGCTCACTGTGTACCTTATACTGGAGCTCCTTTTAGAGCAGGAAGTGAAGTCGGTGCTCAGGATGAAATCTGCCTTCTGTCCTGTGGCCCAACAGTTTATATAGAATCTAAATGAAAATGGCTTTTTTTGTTGTTTTCTGGTCTTAATCACTAGTTTAAAGCCTTTTTCAGCACATCTTGGTGCTGTTGTGGGAAATTCTGGTCCATTTTAGAGTGAAATGGACGTAGATGTAGCAGGATCGGCTTCAACAAACGGGCAAACGGTGAAAGTAACAAATGTTTTTGCACAGAAATCTTAAGCGATGGAGCGAGAACGCACATTAAGACGCTGTTGCATTGACATTCCTCGTACCTGGTTTCTGTGTGTGTTGCAGTCAGGAGCAGGAGAACTCGATCCCCAGCGACGCTCCGGAGAGCCTGACCTTCAAGGAGCGCCAGCGCCTCTTCTCTCAGGGAAAGGAGGTTTCCAACAAGGTCAAGGCTTCTCGCAAACTCATGGAGCTGGAGAACGAGCTCAACACCAAGCAGTAGACCTGAGCCTTCCACCTCCCAGCGCCACCTTAACGCCGCCGTGATAAGGTGCTCCTGGGGGGCAAAAAAAAAATATCCGGGTCGAGAGAGCCGGCGCTTGCTTCCCTAACACTGACCGTCTCCTCTCGTTTGTGGTGTTTTCCTCTTTTTTTTTAATTTCAATCATCGAATAACTGGACCATTCACCTTTTTATTCTTTTGTTTTTGACGTAGCAATATCAGCAGGAGAGACATCAGATCTTCCCCTTCGTTAAAGATGTATAACGATGAAGCACTGTTAAAAAAGTTTTAATTATATCTAGAAAGGTCTGAGAATCACCTGACGGGGGGGTTTATTTTGTTTGTGTTTTTTTTCAGGGGGCGAGGGGTGGAGAGAGCTTTGTGCTCATTTTAATTGTTTATTTTTTTTAAATAGCTCTGTGGAATTTGAACAGTTTTACTGTGTTTTATGCTTTTTTTTCTCTTCCTGCATCATGTTTTTCACTCTGTTGATCCCTTCTTGCCAGCTGGAACGCACGAGGTCGAGCTCCACACTCTTTTTTTTTTAAATTTCTCAGCGAGTGGAAACACTGTTATTTCATTCCGTAGCGGGAACGCGTGGGGAGTCTGTTTTTCTTTCTGTGACGTTCTAGTTAAACTCTGAAAAGGTTCTGCAGGAAGGTTCTTTAAGTGCACAGCGTTACTGTAAATACTCGGG
>VOQJ01016077.1:0-19135 GCA_015052665.1 Apistogramma diplotaenia | reverse complement strand
AACACTACAAGCTGTCCCCCCCCCCACTCCCCCCTCCCAGCAGCAACACCACGACTTCTCCTTTTTAGGTTTCAAAATGAACTGAATCATTTAAATGGTTTCATGTTTAGCCTTTTGTAAATCATTAATAAATACAGATTTTTTCAACAGTGCCGGGGTGGAAGCGTCGTCTTTTACACAACAGCTTCTTTGCATATTCATGTTTATACGCACACATCAGCACTTTGGATCAATAAATGACATGAAAATTTGGCCTTTTTAAATTTAGTGGTTGTTTTCATCTTTTTTAGATTTTTTTCAGTTTTAAAGTATTTTGTTAATTGTTGCAGCGCATTTAAAAAGCATTTGTTTATCTCAAATTCGGTGTACTTGATGGCAAAAACTATAAATATGGCCTAAAAAAACGGGGTTAGAAGTGAATGCTGCAAGAGATCCGAGTTAAAGATTTAAATATATTTTATTAACACCTACACATGAATATTTTTCACTACTGGATCAAATCTAAAACCAGCATCATCTTGCTCGGTCCGTCGGTCACGTGATACTTCCTGCTTGTTGAACTGAACGTTGGCGTCTGTGTGCAGATTACGATCCGCGGGAGTAAATAATCCTAATGAAATCATCTTACAAGTTTATTGTAATTGAGAAATCTATATGTGTGTGTGTATATGTATATAATTTTTTTTTTATTTTTACCGCGCTTATACAAAGAATAAACATAGCGGCGGTCCTTTACTGTGACATCACGTGAAACCGCCGTCACGCGGGCTGCGGAAGTGTTTTTATCAACGAGCCTTTTCGCGCCTCCCTGCAGCTGTCAGGATGGCCGAGCGGTCTAAGGCGCTGCGTTCAGGTCGCAGTCTCCCCTGGAGGCGTGGGTTCGAATCCCACTTCTGACAAGTATATTTTATCATATTTATGTTATTGATCCCATTAAGACCCTGTTTTACCACCTCGTACTGACTTACTGTGGCCCTCCTGTATTTTACTTCACTATAGTTTACATCAACATTCCCACTGCACCACTATTATAGAGAAGAATGCACATCTCTGCACATTTATCTGAGTTCAGCGTGCATCTACACCTAAAACCAAAAATATATTTCAATTCTGATATTTCTTCTTTGGCTCGAGCTAAAACCTCTTTTAGGGCAGGAAAAAAAATTCCTAAAAGCGTTTCCTAAAGGACTTCTTCTAAACAGGGAATCTTGGCTCAACAGCACCATCAAGTGGTGCGACTGTGCAGGTCAACAAAAAGGACAAATCAAAGGTGATTCAGGAAATCAGGAAAGATTTCATTTTGCTGGACTCAAAATCCATTTGAAATAAGCTTCAAATAATAAAAAGCTCAAACTGTCAGAAGCACTTATAAGGTAGTCCTGCAACACCTTTTCTTAGTCTGGAAACTAAAAATAAAACATGAAATTTAATAAACTTTCTTTGCTAATACAGTTTAGTTTGAGTCACCAGGAGGAAACTGCAGTTCTCAGCAACCAAATTTAATATGTTTAACATAAACATCTCTTTAAACAGATAAAATAACTTTGATTGTTAACCAGCACTGAACTGCTGCTCAGTTAGAAACCTCATAACAGAAGAAAATCACAGTTTTTAGTGTTGCTGCACATTAACGCTGAGCCATCGACGCTCCACTGGTGACAGTCTGCATGAATTCACTCAAAAAAATTGGGATTCACTGAGAAAAAAGTCCAAACTGAAATTTATAAGAAAAATTTGAGAGAATAACGATCAGAAAAAAAGCCCTCACAAGAGACTGAAAAACCTTCAAGAACAAAAAGACAAAATAATGAGAAAAACTGAACACATTTATGTGGAAAAACTTGTAATTCTGACAGAAAAAGCTCCCAAATTTACAAAATAAAAAGAAAAAAAGTGTTTTTTGAAAATATTTAAAGTAGCAAGGAAATAAATTCACCCATTCCAACTTTAGGGAACAGTGACGAAAATATAATAAAACAACCTGCATCTTTCTATTCACATTTTCAACAACAAACTACAACATTCTCATCCAAACAGTCCAACTCTACAATGATTCGATCAGTGCTGAGGGCCATC
The DNA here is from genome assembly GCA_015052665.1 of Apistogramma diplotaenia. Classification (NCBI taxonomy): domain Eukaryota; kingdom Metazoa; phylum Chordata; class Actinopteri; order Cichliformes; family Cichlidae; genus Apistogramma; species Apistogramma diplotaenia. Next base: position 17,059 of record VOQJ01016077.1, on the reverse strand, counting down.
GTCCCCTCATCTTCATCAGAGCATTCAGCTTCCTGCTGCTCCTCATCGTCAGGGCTCTGAGGAGGTGCACTCTGCTCCAGGAACCTGAATGTGTGTTCGATGCGAAGCACATTTTGATATCACATTAATAATACTGACTCTTGTATTTTGTACTTTGATGAAACCATGTGCATTTTCATCACTTCTATCAAACTTAGATTCTGAGTTATAGCGCCTACCTGAGTCCCAGCATGACATCTACATAGCTGGCATGTCCAGCATCCACCAGCGCCTTGGCAAGATGGACTCCATCTACAAGGACATCCACCTTCCAGCGTGTGTTGGACTCAAGCTCTCTGAAGAAGATCTGGAGGTTCTTCTTATACAGACATCGCTGGAAGAAAGCCACCGCCTCATCAGGCCACTCTACGTCCACTCCCACTGGCTTCACCCCTCTCAGGACGCAGGGGTAAGTGACCTTCGGGAGGGTCGTTATCTCGACCGGAAGTTTCTTCAGATTGGAGCAGTCATCGTGCGGCACGCACTCACAGTGGCCATAATCCACCAGGTTTAGGACCACGATGGTGTCGACGCGAACAATTTCGGCCCTGCACCACCTCTTCATGGAGTCTGACTTCAGCAGGCAGCAGGTGCCAGGGGCAATGTGGTCTTCAGGAAGAGGTGTCAGCTCCCCACGCAGTTCATCTAGCTCAACAGACACTTTGTTCATGACCAGAAGCAAATGTTCTAGAGAGACAGAGAAGTCATGAGGAGCGGTGACTACAGCAGCAAAGCCAGAATGTGATTTGTCTGTATCAACAGGAGCAAACACAAGCTGCTGAGGGGGGCAAGCGTCCAAGCTCGGTCCTGTTTCAGCGCCTTCATTTTGACTTCGAGCGGGCGGTGGGCTCTTCTCTTTATTTTGCTGCAGTGAGCTGTCAGCATTATGCATGAGGAACAATTTGTTTATGATTATCTCTACCATCCAGAGATCGTCTGCTTCGGAATGACGCACAAAAATCAGCCTGACTTCTCTGCCTACCATCGGTTTTAGAGTTTCATACCAGAGTCTGTGGTCTTCGTCTTTCTCACTGAACCCAAGCATGTTCATCTTGCACAACACTGCCAGATTCGGGATTTTCAACAGGTTCCTACACCGCTGTCGAATGGAGCCACTTGGGACTTCCTTTGTTAGACCATAATCCACCAGGATCACCTCCACATTTTCCTCATTCAGATGCTGAACTATGGCCCTGTGCCATTTGTCCTCCCTCTGGACCTGAACTAAGCACTTGAGGCCTTGTTTGATATCCCCTCTTGCTACCATCTTGCACTTGTCCAGGCTGCTAGCGATACGATGTTCCAATGCAGTGATACAATTGCTGGTCCAAGCAAGTCTTACATAAAAGCTGCCGTTACTCCGGACCGACAAAATCCTACCATGCTCCACGTCTCTGGCTTTAACAGATAGGGGAGAGAATGCATCTGCAGATCTCTTCAATGACTCGTTCTTTTTTCTCGGGGATCTTCTCTTATGCCTCTCACAAAATTTCATCCCCATTTTCACTAACACTTTGACAGGTGTTGGTTTAGGGGTCATGTTCTCACCTTCAACAGTGGCCATTTTTCTTTCAGACTTGATTTTGTTCTTGCATGCTTCTTCTCCAAGGTTCTTCTGCTCATGGATCCTCAATTTCTCAGTAGCTTGAGGAGTAAGGGATTCACTCTCCTTTTCAGTTAACAGTGCTGCATTAAGGCCAACTTCTCCATCAAGAACCGTAATCTTAACGTCCCACTTAGATCCCCATTGCTGGATAAAGTCAACCATCAGCAGGTTCTCCATTACCGCATCAGTGAAAGAGGCATCATCTCTGAATGCACTTGTGTCTAGCAGTGAGCACGGTATGCTGAATCTTGGATGAGAGAGATGCTCTTCTGGTATGGAGAAGATCTTTTCCTTCTTAACAACTGCCGAATTTCCATAGTCCACGAACTCGACTTTGAAACACAAACTGCCAGCAAAGTTCTTCACAACTGAACGGTAAAGGGCGCCGTCCTCCTCAAACTCAGCCAAAACAACCTCATTGATTCTCAAAGTTTGGGGCATCTTCAAGGAGTCTCTGAGGATACTTGTGCTGAGAGCTTCACCCATTTTCAAGATGGCGGGTTCATCTTCTGAAAGCTGAAGAAAAAAGCTGTAAACGGAGTCGATGTGTGAGACGTAACAGTTCGCCCTGAAGCCTGCACATATCTTCTTGTCAGGCAAGAGCTGGGTGATTTCTGCTGCCTTGCTCTGTTGGGGTTGCTCCTGGGCCTCTCCTTGTTGTATCACCTGAGAGTTCTGAGGTTTCACAGAGGCGCAGGTGCTCGATGCGCCCTCATTTTGTGCTCTTACTCTTGTGTTCTTGTACTGAGTTCTCTCGCTAATGAGGCTTTTTGTGTTATTTGTTGTCTTTTTGTTGCCTGTGTGGGCGTAGGCTGGTGAAGGATTCTGGTAATTGAACACGGTCTGTGTTTTTCTTTTGTAGTAGGGATTAAGTTTCATCATTGATCCGACCATGTCAAATCTAACAGCATTCTCAGCCTTACTTGATAGAGTGAGAATGAGCTCCTTCACCTTCTCATTGATGTTCATGTCTCCATCAAACAGCTCTACATCAAATGAACCATCTTCATTCTTTCCAAGGATGACAGCTTTCACTTCCTTATTGAGGACTGCCTCATTGAGCCATTCCTTGACATCCGCATAGGGCTCTTCCTTGGACACTGAATGGAGACAACACCTCACAGCCTGCATGGGCGTGTTCAACAAATCTGCTGAGTCCCTGGGGATGAACATGACATTGGTCTTGTCCGATATGTTTGTGTTTCCATAATCCACAAAGAAGATGCTGAGATGCAGAGGTGAATGGACAGGATGCACCACACCCCTGTACCATTGGCCATCAAAGTATTTTGCCAGGCACAGCTTCCTTACAACAGCTCTCGTATTGGCTTGCATCATTTGTTTGCTCTCGTCTGAGATTTTCTTCACAAGCTCATCAATGAAGTCAGTGTTTCTCTCAAGATGGCAGTAGATCTCCCACTGACTGTTAACGTGGGTGACATACACTTGTTCTTCACTTCCTGGGTGCAGATCATGTGAAGAGTAGATGAAAGATTCAGGAAACACTGCTTGCTGTTGCTTTGATGACGCCATCACCCGTTTCGCCAGGCCTTGTTCTAGGAGTGCATCTGTCGCACTCTGGTGGGTTTGGATGTTGTGGAGATCAACAACACTGCAAAACCCTTTGTTTTTCACATTTAACTGAGAGAAAACCTCACACTTTAGAGCTCCAGTGCTGCGGGAGACAAAGTCTTTCAGCAACCTACATGCTTCTGGACTCCAGTCCCCAGAGTTCTTGGAATCTCCAGGCTCGATCAGGTTGTAAAGGCTGCACCTGAAAGCTTGTCCTTCCAAATGAGCAAATTCTGGCAGTATTGCTTGTAGACTGTCCTCACTGACTTGGATGGTATGCCCAAAGTCAACCAACATTACTGTGGCATGGCCTTTCTGTTTTGCAGTGATTAAGGCCCTGTACCATCTTCTATCTTGAGGTGACTTGGCAATACAGCATGAATGTCCTGACTGGAGGGGGACTCTCTGAGCTGAATAATATGCCTGAATTTTATCCATCAAGTTCTCCAAAGCTGGAAGCATGTCTTGTGGCTGGCACCAGAAATCAGATGGAGAGCTGATGTAAGAGCAATACACAGCAAACTCACAGCCAGGCTTGATGCTTAATGCCTTGATGCTAGCCAGGGCTGGACTTTTCACAGGTTCATTTTTGAAGGTCTTCTCTTCTTCCTTATAATCATTCCACTGCCCCTTATCCCCACTGATGTTTGTTCTCTCATTGCTTTGGGGGCACCTTGTCTTTTCTGCCTTATTTTGGGTCAAGTTCTCAACGGAAATGTGTTCAGCCAGTTTGGAAGAGACCAGGAACTCAGCGATACTCCGACGGTTGTCAGTTCCCATCTCAAAGAGGTGAACGGCAAATTTATTTTTTCTCATTTGGACAACATGGACTAGCAACGCTTTGTTTGACACAGCTCTTCTGAAGAAATCGCATGCTGAGCTGGTCCACACGTCCCCCAGAGGAAAAATGTTAGAAAGAGTACAGCAAATGGCAAACGCAGACTTTCTGGCAAATGACTCGGGAATGTTCTTGACCAACATGTATGGCACTTTTTCAATGTTCCCAAAATCAATGAACAGAACTTCAGCTCCGTGCTCGAGAGTGTCCGTCACTACACCCCTGTAAAAACGCATGTCTCCCTCATAAACCGCACAGCACAGTGTCCCAAGTTCAGGATTCAACAGTACGTCTTCATCCGGCTTCACATGATGGAAGTGCTCTGCCATGTTTGACATCATTTCTTCAAACTCATCATTGCGTTTTTGTGTTCTGATCCAGAACTGGTTTGGATTTTGGACATGTTCAACATAGCCCACAAACACAGAGCCTTCCTGCACCTCTTCTACCGTCAGCATCTGCTCCAGTGTTTCGCCCATGATTGTTTCATGGTACAAGTAGCCACTCTGCGGTGACAAGTTTTCAGCCTCAGAAACAAACTCAGCCTTCATGACGGGAAGCTTTCTGACAGGCTCCGGTTCCTTCACGTGATTATCTTCAGCACTTATTACAGTGACGCAGTACAAGTGGTGTTCCTCATCGTATCTAGTGATCTCCACGTTTAACAGTCCTCCGAGTAAGCCTGTTTTCAGGAGAGTCAACTGCTGAACTTTCAGCTCCTCATCCTCCTCATTCAGGCATGCGAGCGAGCATGGGAAAGCCATAATTGGTGCTGAATAAAGTTCAGGTGGCAACCTGTGGATGTTCCCAACTTTGACGGATTCAAAGAATCCGAAGTCAATGAACAAAACTCTAACCCAAGAATTGACCGGAAGAAACTGCACATAGCCTCTGTACCATCTCCCATCTTTGCCTTTAACTGAGCACAATAGATCCAGGTTCTCCAGACATGTCTGACTTTCTTCCGCTCTGTACTCACACAATGCAGTCAATTTCTTTGACATTTCCCAGACATCTGCTTCCACGCTGTACATCTGACAATAAAACAGCCTGGGATTGACAGCAGCACTTACTCTCACTTTAGCACACGTCCCACAACGCAAGGCAGGCCCATAGATTGAGAAAATGCTCTCATTTCCCTGCAAACCTGGTCTTAAGCAAAGTTTCGGACCCATCGGCTTTTCAATGAGTAAGTCAGGAACTGGCTCACTGTTCTGTTTGAGTGGCACCTCTGTGAGCATCTCCACCAAGAGGAGGAATGTATCAGTGTCCACATGCCTCCCAAAGCCATGTCTAACAAGGTCACTGTTGATGTCAGGAGCTTCCAATAGGAGGACTTTGTGGGGAAGCAGTGCTTGAATGTAACCTGTGACGTCTCTGCCGATCAGGCTTGAGAAGTAATCCTCAACGACAGAGTTAGAACAACTCTGAAGCAGCAGCACATTAGCAAGAAAGCCACAAACTATTTTTGGGGGAAGGATGAACAGGTCATTTGAACAGGCAGAAATGTGGGTGGGGCCAACACTCAACATGTTACCATGATCAATGAGGAAAATGTCAAAGGAGTCATCCTTTCGGTTCTGAACTCTTCCTCTGTACCAGCGAGCTGAAGTCAAATCCTCCACAAGGCAAAACTCTCCAATCCCCACTTCGGCTTTAGTCTTTGAGGCGTTCTGTATTTCTCTCTGCAAGATACTGTAGTCAAGTTCACATACGGTCAGGTATTGTCCCTGGAAGTGTATCAGGGTTGCTTCAGGGTTCCAGTCCAAGTGAGTTAACTTGAGGTCCACTGGCCAAAAGGCGCATGTTGCCGACGGACATGAATCTTGAGACCTGCAAAGACAAATTGCTTGAATCAATACTGCTTCAACCAAGCACATCTGTTGCCTGAGTGCAGTTTTTACTTTGCGCAGCACTTTTACTGATATCTTTATGTAAGCATTACTTATGTGCCAATTCGCTACCAGTTAGTGAAAACTGCTCAGAAATGTTAAACCAGCAGGGGGCAAAATGACTGATATTCCAAAGAATCGATAAATTAAGCTGTTAATGTATGTGTTTTATAAAAGACAACGATGCACTGACCTGTCAGGCAAACATGCATATCTTTCTCACTTTGCAGACTGACATAAGCTTCCCAGCAAAATGTCAGAAGCTGACATTTTCTGTAAATTCTATGAATTACTAATTTATATACAGAAAAAATATAGTCCAAAGTTATATGCTCCAATATGGTACTCATTCATATGTGATTATTTAGAACTTCTGGGCAAATGTTTGTGCTCTGTAGCACAGAAGTAGCCCCTTGTTTATGAATTAGCTCCTCAGTTTGTCTCGGCTGGTCTTTCTTGGTATTGGTGCAGAATTTCTCAACCTGTGTATCCCCCTATAAGAGCATGCATCAGCATCTTACTTTGGCACAATGCTTTTACTTACGTTTTATGATCTGATCCCAGGATGAACTGCATGGCAGCGGAATCAGGAGGAACAGTCGCATCCCAAACTGAATCTGAAGGGGAAAATGTTTTAATCCACTAATTATTACATAATTTAAAGCCAGGCTTATGAAGTTATCAGGCATTTGGCATTTCTCTCACCTTCTCACCAACGAGATTCTACAAATATATCACAAGAAAACAGAAGCAGAACAGGATGAAGGTAGATGTGAGCTATCTGACACGTGCTGTGAGAAGTGAGACCCCTGAAATCAGTGGAAACTGATTTTAAATACTGTTAACCTCTCACCCAATTAAAAGAGCTGAATGTGTTTCATTAACCACCTGCCGTCATATCAATACAACAGCACCCCCTGCTGTCTGGTAAAGTGATCTACAGTATTTGCTGATAATGGTGACATTTTTCTCCAGCATTTAGTTCATTAGCTTCTACATATGATGAGGCTGTGTGAGAGAATTCAGGGTGAGGACAAACACATGAACTTCAGTGACATCCCCCATAGGGTTTAATATGATGTTGGCCCACCCTTTGCAGCTATAACAGATTGTGTTTATGGGAATTTTTGACCATTCTTCCAGAAGCACATTTGTGAGGTTGGATGAGAAGGCCTGGCTTGAAGTCTCTGCTCTAATTCATCCCAAAGGTGTTCTATCAGATTGCGGTCAGGACTCTGCAGGGCAGTCAAGCTCCTCTACTCCAAACTCACTCATCCATGTCTTGCTTTGTGCCCTGGTGTGCAGTCATGTTGGAACAGGAAGGGGCCCTCCCCAAACTGCTCCCACAAAGTTGGCTGTATGAAATTGTCCAAAATGTTTTGGTATGCTGAAGCATTAAAGTTCCTTTCTCTGGAACTAAAGGGCCGAGTCCAACATGTGAAGAACAACCCCACACCATAATCCCCCCCCACCAAACTTTACACTTGGCGCAATGTAGTCAGACAAGTACTGTTACCCTGGAAACCGCCAGACTTTACCACTGGATTGACAGACAGAGCCATGTCGCCACTGTTCTAGAGTTTAGTGGGCACTGGAATTCAGTGAGACTGGATGCAATTAACTGCCAGATTTCTCGGAAATGGGCTTGGCACTCCTCATGGAAAATGCTTAACCAAACCAAAACAATAAATCATATCCATCTGCTTTAGAAATCCAGGAACTTCCCAAAAAGTTGCTTTGCATATCTGTGAAGTTTTGCTTTTTGGGTTAATATAAGCCCTTGAAAATTGGAAGCAAAAAGCTTTTTAAATTATTTAAAAATTCCAAAAATTAACCGTGAGACGGCAATTCTAATGAGTGACTTTTGCCTTTTTTGTCCCAGATGTTGCATTAGAGAATTACATTAAAGCCGGGTCCTCAAATATAATCCTTCTTGTTTTTAAATAGAAAATATTTTATATTTTAAAATATCTTTATAAAACTGTGATGTTATATCTATTGTGATTTCTGTTTAAAAAGACATTTTTAATTTCAATGGCAGTTTTTACCTTGATAAAAAACTGATTTATAAAAGTCACTGCCAAAAACTGATTGCAGCTTCTACATTGTGATAGAAATGCTGTTTCTCGCTCAAAATGACTTGGTATCATTCACGAGAGAGATGTTTGACTTATGTTTCACAGATCATAGGTCAACAAGTCATTTACAGCCGTTTAATTACAGGCAATCGTTTTCTGGCAAATACCGGAAATCCCTTTTTGGCAGACGATCACTTTTTGGCACAACACCTGGTCCAAATGCGCATACACGCATCCAAAGTACGAAACAAAAGCACCGATTCTGTGAGGAAAACATTCCTAAAAAGAACTTTATACAATTAAAAACTGCCTTTATTAGAACCTTACCTCCGAATTTAACCTTTTGACCCTTGATTAGTTGTTTATGAGCGCTGACATTGATAAAAACCGGTGGAAATAGCACTTTTTATTCGGCGAATGAGTGAACCTTCGAAGCTGAGCGTAGTGCGCATGCGTAAGTGCCGAACTGGGGAAAGCTTCCCGCTCGGTCGGACGAGTCCTGCCGCGATAGTGGCGCCCCTTGCGGATTTGCGGGTATCTATCTAACTCAAGTGCCTCCAAGTCACAAACATGTACATCTGCTGGCTTTGAGAAAGACCTTGTTTGAAAGAGGACACATTTTACTGCGATTTGTGCGTGAAAACGACGGCTGTGGAGTGAAAACCTTGGGCTTTCGAGGTGATTTTTTTCTGCTTTTTCCACTGACAACTGGTCTCCTCACTCTGGCATTCTATAATTGTCCAATTAGATTTTTTTTGTTGCGAGAAATAGTTTAATAATTTAAAATACTGGCAGAAAATTCGCCAAATAAATAAATTAGACGTCACAGAAGCCCATTTGTAAACCCAAAATAACCCAGAGGGGGGAGTTAGCTGCACTACTAGTAGCTCAGAGCTAACTATGCTAAACTATCCTTACAGCTGGGTCTGTCTATCCTCATTACGGGCCTTTTGATCCAGAGCGAGCCCTCAGTTACTGGGAGCACCGGTCGGCTGACGACACCTGTCTGACTGCAGTTACCTGGCTCACCTTGAAGTTTGTTTCCTACCTTCTGTCCTGCCTCCTGCGTGAAGGGAAGGTGTACTCCGGCAGCACCCGTCTGACCTCATTTCCTGCCTCTGTCGTGGGCTTCAGGTACAGTCGCTCAAACGCGAACGCTTTAAAAACCTGGTAATATTAACTCACTGCTTTCGTAAACACTGCAGAGGACATCCCGCCACCAGTGTTTAAAATGCATGTATTTGAGCGCCGGAGTGGCTCAGGCGCAGGTTTGCACAATGCACAACAGAAAATTTTAAATCAAACAGAAAAGGTCCCATAAAACGAAGTGAAAGACCTCACTGAATATAATTACAAAATACTGCATAAAAAGCTGCATAAAAGGTCAAAATTAAAATGAAATCAAGCTGAGTATTTTGGTCTGCGACACTAACAGCTGTTAGACCCCCTTTTGCCCTCAGAGCTGTTTTAATTCTTCATGGTATAGATTCAAAAAGCTGATGGAAACATTTCTCAGAGATTTTAGTCCATTACGTCAACCACGATGTGTGTCTCACGTTCCACGGCATCCCGTGGACCATGCATTTCACAGTAAGAGTCTCAAAGTCTGCAAATCATATCCTCCACACTGTTGATCCAAGGTGGGATGGTCCATGCTTTTGTGTTGTTTAAGCCAAGTTGTAAACCCTCTGAATGTCTCATCAGACCAGGTAACATAAGTCTTCTATTGACCAGTTTGAGTGAGCCTGCAGCCTCAGTGTTCTGTTCTTACATGACAAGAGCAGGTCACGTCTACATACTGAAATGAGCTGAGCTGAGTTGCTGCCACGTTACTGGCTGATTAGATATTTGTGTTATTGAAAGCATGAGCAGGTGTACCTAATGATGTGGTCCATAAATGTATTTGTTATCCACAGCTGCAGTCATTTGAATGGCTGGAATTCAAACATTTACATCCCAATCGAATAAGGGAAAGGCAGCTATGAAATTCAGCACAAATTAAGGAAATAGCTGAGGCTCGATACGCGCTGGTGGAGGAGCACAGCACTTAATGTGGCTGCTGCTCCGACAAGCTACACCAGTGTACGCTGCAGCACACACCTGTGGACACACCAGTGAAGAACCGGACTGAAGAATAAAGAGATTGGAGGGTCACTCCTGTTCAGTGACATAAAAATACAACCTCTAAAGTTTTAGACTTGAAGCTGAATACTTTAAAGGAAATTAACCTTTAGCAATGTTCCCAGAAATGGGAGTTTCAAAAAGGAGCCGAATGGGTTTATTTTATAAACAAACTATATACAGTATATATAGAGGGTTTTTGTTTTTTTCACCTTTGTTGTATTTTTTTAAATATTGTGGTGTAAGTTAATACATTAATGATTAGGATGAACGAAGATTAATTAGTAACGATTTAGAAAATTACCAAATATTAAATAGATGCAGCTATTTTTATCGGCTGATGCTTTCAAATATGAGTGGTTAGTAATTTCTGGTCATTTTTTGCTCACGTTTTCGTTGCTGCTGTTTACACTTGTGAAACAAGCTGCTCAAAACTAAGAACTCCAGTATTTGGTACAACTGCATCTCTCAAAATAACAATTTATACGCTACAAACATGCAAAAGAAAATATCTTGCCTTCCAGCCTCCTTCTAGGTTTGTTAGAACCCGAGTGCATCATGTAAACACCAAAACCTTAGTTCTCCATACAAACACAAAATCTGGCTTATATTTATACAATAAATGTGGTGGCCTGAACAATTTTAAATGGTTATTATAGAGAAAAATGAATTCAGTAATTTATGCTTTTAATTTGACTGTATAAGTATTGTTCCAGTACAGGCCTGTGGGTCTGTGAGGCATGAAATAAAGGGATGTAAAAGCAGCTAATCGACCTTTTTAAAGCAGCCTTTTCAGCATGAAGTAATATATAAAAATAGAACTAAATAAAAACCTCTGTTTCATATCAAAGTGCTGCTGCTGTGAAATAGAAATTGGCCATAACGAGACAAAACAAAAAAAAGACATTAATGCAGCTTTTGTTTCTTTCTTAATAAAAGTCTCATTTAGGTTAAAATAAACGATCCATCCGTGTTGAGATTCAGACGCAGGTGTGTGAGATTTGCACCTGTGGTGAAAGCAGCCTGAAACATTAAATCCTCGTGTTTTCCCGTGTTTAACCCGTACGAAGGGCCGGCTGAATGTGGGAGGTAAGATTAGACGGATGGACAGATGGATGAGGGTTTTTCTGTTAATCATTAATAAAGTGGATTAGCCCCAGTCTTCTGTAAATATGATGAATGCATCCATGGCTTCATTAGCTCTACCTTCCCACAGCACGGCTTTATTACACTGAGGCTGCACAGAGACTTTTTCTGCACTTTTCTGTCTGATGGATGAACTCTGGACATGCTGTCTCTGATCGATCCCATCTCTTCCTGGACCTGTGTGATGGAGGGGCTCGCAGGCAGGGCTTAAGGATTTATTTGAGCTGCTTCAAGTCTCTGAGGATCTCTTTCACTTCTGTTTTTTCTTTTTTTAATCTTTTTTTTTTTTAAATTCTTGCACAATGCCGATGAAACGCAGCGGTGAAAGCTCGGCCAGCGACGGCATGTTTCTCATTCGCTCTTTAACCAGAACGTTGTGCAGCTCGCCGAAGGAAACGTGCTCAGACTTTAATGTGCAGATGCAGTTTCATCAGGAGGATGACTGTGGGATAAAGTCAGGTAATGAAGCAGCCACTCTGTTAATGCTGGGACTTCACACTGTGTGTGCATGTTCCTGTATATCAGAGTTCCTTAGGTTTTTATTTTGTGTTTACATGCTTTGTTTACAGACTTTGTCTTATGTTGAGTTGCTTCACAAACCTCTTGGACCCAAACTTGTGAACACAGATGATGATGATGATGACGATAAAACCAAGAGAAACACTGTGACATGTAGCTTCATACTTGCAGATGTGGAGTTAAGCTCAACAATCACCTGCAGACTTCAGCAGAGTATTTGGAGACAAAGATGATTGTTCTTTCCATCCTGTCACCGTCATCACAATCTGTGCTCTCCAGCAAAGGCAGATAACAATAAACGTTATTTATATAGCGAACATATTTAAAAACAAAGAGCATACAAAGAATTTCGGCCGATGTGACAGACGCTAAGATCAAATAAAAAGGATCCAGTTGAGAAATAAAACGAACACAACAGCATTATGATAACCAGAAGATATAAAAGCCTTAAAACTGAGGCACTAAAAACATCACACAAAATCATGAAAACTTGTTTTTCGAAGTGATTTTTTTTTTACTTAAGTTCTCATGTGAATGAAGGCAGATTATTCCAAAACTGAGAGGCCTTCATGCAAAATGTCACCTTGACTTTGGGACAGGTGGAAGGCTCCCACCTGAGGCTCTACAGCTTATACGGGGGTCTGACCTTTATGTGCTTTAAGTAAGAGAATATTAACTGGGGGGTGATGTGGTACTGTCTCCTTTAAGAACTACAAAGATGAACTCTTAATGAGGTAAATACGCTTTTGTGGATAATCAGGGCTTTGTGTTGTCTGGGTAGCAATGAAAAGAGATAGTATGTATATGAGATGCAGTTATGGGCGGCATTGAGCCAAATCTTTCCAGCTGCAAGATGTGAACCTTAGTGCATTAGTGACTGTATGTTTGAGTGTTATTCATGTGCGGTATGAAGATTAAAACATTTTATTCCATTCTGTTTAATTTATTTTAACTGGTTTTCCTCTTTTCACTGTTGTTTTTCACTTTTCTTCAATCTCACACAGTCTGTGCTTTAGTTCAGCGGTGGGGGTTCATGAGCTCCTAGAGAATCTTTCTAAACACAAACTGTGTTGCCATATATAACGTGACTGTTTGCAGTGAGTAATGATACATTTATTTCATTTTTTAAGCAGTTTGTCTTATTATGATTAGCTGCAGTGATCATTTCTTTCTCTCTTTGCCTTCAGAGTTATGGCATGGCATTAGAAGTACTCAGGTCTGTCTCCTTTCTCCCTGTGGAGTGTCTTTTGTTCTAGTTTATAGGGAAACGCATTCTTTAGGAAAAAAAAATCCTTCGAAAAGCAACGAAAACATCTCCACTGAGCACGATAACGAGTCGAGGTGGAGTTACAGTACAATGGCTTTGCAGAAAATAACACTTTATTATTTGATTCCCTTTAAATTGTCTGTAATTTGTGGTTTGCTGTGCAATAAATGAAGGCACGAATCAGCTTCTTAAAGCAGAAAGTAAGACAACTGTCTTCCTCCTCATTCCCACGACAAGGTTTGGGTTGAATAACTATTTTACAAGGAAAAACTTAAGGCAAGGTTAAACTGAAGTGAATAATGAAATTGCACGTAAAGCATTTAATTATGGAGGGAAAGTAATAACTGATGTTCAGGTGGAGCCTCAGAAAATCAACAGCTTCAAGGTTAGTGGATACGAGGCTGTTTTCAGCCTTTAAGCTCGCAGGCAGGATGAAGAACTCCACGTGACTCCTCTTCATGGTTATGTTGTTATAAGACTAAATGCATCAATTATTTTAATTAAACAACTAAAGTCTTAAAATAAAAGAGATTCCACATGTTTGCAATTATTCTAAATACATTTATGAAAATTAATATGGAAGATATGATCAGCCACTATTTGAGGGCTGTGACCTTTCCAAGCACCTGTGAGAGTGTTTTGGGAACAGTTTGAACCTTTTGTGTTTGTGTGTAACAGAAGCAGATGAGAGCAACGAGACGCCGTCGTCTGAGGAGGATCAGGACCTGCTGGACCTGAACTCGGATCTGACCATCAAACAGAGCATCGCTGCCAGCAGGAAGACCATCAGCCAGATCATCAAGGACAAGAAGAAACAGACCCAGCTCACACTGCAGTGGTGAGAGCCTCAGTGAAAGGACGTCTGCCGTGGGGGGGACACCAACAACAGCTGCTTGTTGATGTTTAAAGATGAAAGCTTTCATTCAAATCCTTTAGGTTTATTTTTCATCCTTTTGAGGTTCAGCCGAAACAAAACAAGCATCGTCAGTCTTTTCCAAACCAAACCAAAAGCCTGAAGTGTCAGAAGAACTAATCAAAACGAGCACGAAGGATTTAATTTCATCCATGAGGGATGGAAGAAGCACGAGTACTAATACTACTGCTGTTAGCTGGCTGAAGGGGATCTCATTTACACTTTTGAATCTTATAGGTCCCAATAAACCAGCTTTTTGTTCAGCACATATGAATCACGTTGGTTTCCAACGTTTCTTCTTGAGCTGGAGTTTGAATAAGCTGCATTCAGTGGGTGTTTGATAACTCCATAAGAGATTTCTGTCTGTCCAGGCTGGAGGAGAATTACATCGTGTGTGAAGGAGTGTGTTTGCCGCGGTGCATCCTCTATGCCCACTATCTGGACTTCTGCAGGAAGGAGAAACTGGAGCCAGCCTGTGCTGCTACCTTTGGAAAGGTGCGCTTATTTACCCGAACATCATCGAAGCCAGTGGAAAACATTTGATCTCTTTGTTCAGTTAAGAATACGGTTCTTTCAGCTGTGTCATGTCCTGACTTTGGCTTTCTATACTTTAAAGGTGCCTCCACAAATGGATACATAGTTACAAACATTAGGCTGGTATACGTAGTTTGTTATAAGTTGTTGATTGATTTAACAAATGACATTAAAATTTGACATGAAAGGCAATAGTTTCCTCTGTGAAAGCATCCTTATGAGGACAAAGGCGCCCCTGTTGATCATTATACCTCCTCAGACAATCCGACAGAAGTTTCCTCTTCTGACAACGAGACGCCTCGGCACCAGAGGACACTCCAAGTAAATGCAAGATTTAACTTATAATACTACATAACAGCACAGCAGCCTCTGTTGTTGTGCCTTTGCCATTATTATCTGGACCTTTTCTTCTTTTTTTTACAGGTATCATTACTATGGAATCGGCATCAAAGAGAGCAGTGCTTATTATCACTCTGTTTATTCTGGAAAAGGTTTGACCAGGTACCTGTGAGAGCTCCTCACTCATCCCCTCGTTTCCTTAAGTTCAGCTCACGTCCTTTAATATTTTATCAGGAGACTCTAATGAACAATTCACTGAATGTCAGATGTTCTTTTTGTTTTGTTCGTTTTTCCTCCCTTTTCTTATTTTATTTCATCAAGTTTGCTCGTGAAGCTTTTTTGAATTTGAAAATGTTTCCATGTGAATCCAAAAATCAAGTTTGTTCTGTTTGTTTTGTCAGATTTTCAGGGAGCAAGCTCAAAAATGAGGTAATAACTTTTAATTTTACCTCTTAAAAATACACATCACAGTCCTTTGTTTTCCTTAACTTAATTAATTAATTTCAGATTCATTAAACGTAACAACTTAATGTGAATGTGCTGCTGCGAATTCAATCAACTCATTAACATATTGTAAATAATATTGATATGATGTAATATTGTTCATAAAATATTATTATTGTTATGAATGATTATGATGTTTTGCAGGGTGGCTTCACCAGGAAATACTCTTTGAGCTCCAAAACGGGAACGCTGCTCCCGGACTTCCCCAGCGCCCAGCATCTCCTGCTGCAAGGAAACATTTCCAGAGAAAAGGTTTGAATGACTTCAGATTTCAAGTATTTTACACAAATCTTTTTCTAAAAAAATGGGAAACACATGTAATTACATAATTATTCCATAAAATATTGCATTGAAAGTAGTTGACTTGGTTGCTGTTTTATGGGGATCTCGATTGTTCCCCTTCAGGTGGACACTCTGATCATGATGTATAAAACACACTGTCAGTGCATCCTGGATAATGCCATAAACGTCAACTTTGAGGAGGTTGTGATCAGCGTCATATGGGACCATTTTAATGTTAAATATTGAAGCTTTAAACATGCTCTCACACTGATTCAGATCATCTTTCTTTCAGATCCAGAATTTCCTGCTTCACTTCTGGCAGGGAATGCCCGACCATCTGCTGCCGCTGTTGGAAAACCCAGTTATAGTCGACATCTTCTGTGTCTGTGACTCCATCCTCTACAAGGTTGAGATAAAAACCTCTTTCTGTGTTTTTGTTTTGATATTTTATTATTTGTGAAAGTCTTAAAGCATCTCAAACTTTTTAACGGTGCCTATTTTGCTCATTACCAATACTCTGTTAGAGTAGCTTAGCATGAGTCCCAGTTTAAAATCATCCCTTTATAATCTTGTACTGAGAAATTTGTAATGAGGCTAAATGGGGCTGATCAACTCACTCTTATCAGGCTATTTGTTCATTTTCCAAGTGTTGAAGTATTCATTCAGTTCACTTTGATTCATGTAAATTAGTGAAAGTGGGGTGAAAAAAAAAGCCTTTTACTAATGAAGAAACAAGGACAGCCATCAGCTGTGACGGACTCTGTGAGAAGGAAAAGAACAGAATAACGAAAGAGCAGAGAAAGATGACGGATAGCTTAATATAAGAAGAAAGACTGGGCGCGATGCTCACTCCAGAAATCACAGATCAGTATACATGCAGCTGGAAGATGATCACTGATGCTCTAAAGATCCAAAAATCACTGGTGACAAATGTTGTGCTGGAGATGCTTTTTTTTAAGGTGACCTCTCGGCTCCCAGTGAGGTCAGTTATCTCACTGATAGTTTCAGATCTGCACTGCGCATGACTTTGGATACTGTGGCTCCTCTGAAAAGGAAAGCCTCAAAGAGCCGGACTCTGCGGTTTAACTCTCAAACACGCAGCTTAAAGCAGATAAGCTGTTGCTCTGTTGAGCCCAGTATTCCTTTCACTTTAACTAGTAACGATTTCATGGATTTCTTCACAAACAAAATTTTAGACATTAGACCAAAAATTAATCATAACCATCTCAAAGACTTATGTTCATGTTCAGCTGCCTTCAGCACTGCTGATATTTGTCTAGACTCTTTCACTCTAATTGATCTTTCAGAGTTAACTTCAATCGTTAGTTCCTCCAAACCATCAACGTGTTTATTAGATCCTATTCCTACTAGATGGCTCAAAGAAGTCCTTTCATTAATTGATACTTCAG
>VOQJ01016071.1:75441-85441 GCA_015052665.1 Apistogramma diplotaenia | reverse complement strand
TCGGTGCGACCCTGACTAACCTTCTGCTGCGTTTTTATTCTGATGTTGAAAGCACACCATGTTCCCTCCCCTTGAGGACAACATGTCCAATTATAGTAGTCGACAACAGCTGATACTGCTGAACCACATGGTTTGTAAGGGTGCACATTCACTTATTAATGTGTACAGTTAATTATTTCTTTTTTGGCAGGGAGACAAAGGCACAATTTATTTAGTTTTACCTCTGTACAAACCACTGTGGATTTGAAATCAAACAGTCAATATGTGTCAGTAAGTGCAGACTGAGCTTTAATTCAGGGGGTTGAACAAATATATTCCCTTAACTGTTTAAAATTTAAAGCCATTTTTATACATAGCCCCCCCCCCCCCTCATTTTCAGAGGCTAAAGTAATTTGACAATTCACTGACAGCAGTTTCACAGCCAGGTGTGGTCTGCTCCCGAGTTATTCCACGACATATTTGGAAGATCAAACATCTGGAGTTAATTCCAAGTGTTAAAACATTTGGTTCACTGGAACCCTCAATATGAGGTTCAAAGAGATATCAGAACAAATGAAAGAGGCCATGATTATTTGGCTGACAAAACAAAATAAAACTATCAGAGAGATATCTAAAAATGTAGGAGTGGCCAAATCCACAATCTGGTTCATTCCTAAAAAGAAGGAATGAACATCAAAAGGCCTGAAAGACCACAGAAGACTGCTAAAATGGATGATGACAAAATTTGTCCCTAAAGAAAAACAAGTTAACATCTAACTGAGTCTATTACATTTTTGAGGAGGTAAACGCACCAAGTCTGCAATCTAAAAACCTCATGAATGTAAACACAGAGGATTTACAACAAATTGATAAAAGCAGCAGGATGAATTGTGAAGTGTACAAGGCTATACCCTCTGCTTAGATTTAACTAAATGCTCCAAAACTGGTTTGACAGCGCTTCACAATGGAAAGAATACTGACAAACTACCCAAGAGTTTCTCAAGGCACATGGTGGCCGAGGCCAGGAGTCCTGGTGGAGCGATCCTCAGCTATCGAGACTAGCTGTCAGGACAAAGAACGCCACCTCTCAGGTGGGGAAGGACAAAAAGCTAGAGCTAGTGTGGGAGGTTGAGACAGCCTTGGCTCTGGAACCAGTATCCTGGAGAGGGCTTGTACTCTGTTTCAGTCTGGAGTTGTGGATGAGAGGGTTGCTTCCCTGTGCCTTTGGGCCAGGGAATAGGTCCT
The DNA here is from genome assembly GCA_015052665.1 of Apistogramma diplotaenia. Classification (NCBI taxonomy): domain Eukaryota; kingdom Metazoa; phylum Chordata; class Actinopteri; order Cichliformes; family Cichlidae; genus Apistogramma; species Apistogramma diplotaenia. The sequence goes on along the minus strand of VOQJ01016071.1, from coordinate 84,217 downwards.
GACTGTTGTTTGCACTTATGTGCCAAATGACAGTCCAGCATACCTGCTGGGTGGGGTGCACCATCCAGTGACTCCATCATCCTACTGAGAGACTTCAGCACTCACGTGGGCAATGACAGTGAGGAATGGCGCTGCCTGGTTTGAACATGTGTAATGTTCTGTTATTGGACTTCTGTGCAAACCACTGTTTATATATAACAAACACTATGTTAGAACATAAGGATGTCCATAAGTGCACGTGCGTGCCACCAGGACACCCTACGTCACAGGTTGATGAACAATTTTGTAATTGCATCATCAGATCTGCAGCCATATGTTCTGGACACTTGGGTGAAGAAAAGAGCTGAGCTGTCAGCTGATCACCACCTGGTGGTGAGTTGGAAGGGATGGAGGAGGGGAAGATGCTGGACAGCACTTACTTTATATATAGTATATTGAGTAGGGCAGCCCTGCTAATGTGGGGTATTAAGTTAAATAACATAATAAAATTTTTAATTAAAATATGACAGAAACTGCTGTGAATGGTAATTTTCGTCACAGTGCAACTTAGACTTCTGACACCAGAAAAGACTGTTGTATTAGAAATTTAAGAAAAGCCAGCTCGAGTTAACATGTTGTCTTTCCATCCTGTCGGCGCACAGTGATGATCTCTACAGTACTTTAAACTGGAACTGGAAGCAGCCTTGAATTCCCACATTAATTTCCCCTTCAGCCAACAAAGACATAAAATTCTCGATCACGTACAATAAGCTGAACCAGAGTAACCGCACAGAGCAAATGTGAGGCGAGAATTATCTCCGAGATGCTGAAAGCAAGACAGCGAGAGCACGTAACACAACACGTGTGCTGCTAAGCACCACCTGGTGTTCTTGTGTGTGGCTGGCTGCGCTTCGTTGTGTGTGTTTGCAGCTGAGACCTGGACACCACTGAAGTGCCGAGATGTTTATGAGGTGCAAAAAAGCAAACTGAGTGAGATAGAGACAGCTGCAAACTCACACAGAGACAAGGAATAAGAAGAATCAAAGTAAAATATATGGGAACTTGTTTTTATATGTATCCACCGCCTTCACTTATTCATAACTGAGTTCAGAGTAAGCACCTTCAACTCTGACGCCATGAGCTCCCTCTGTAGGGTGGCTGAGCTCGGCCTTAGAGAAAAGGTAGCTAGAACATCTGGCAGGAGCTTGGAGTAAAACTACTGCTCTTCCATGCTGAAAGGAATCATTTGAGGTGGTTTGGATGCCTCCCGAGGACCTGCCCTTGGAGATTTTCCAGGCACCACCAACTGGGAAGAGACCTTACTGGAGAGACTATATATCTCATCTGGCCTGGGAATACCTTGGGCTCCCCCAGGAGGAACTGGAAACCGTTGCTAGGCCGTCAGGAATGCCCCTCCTCAGCCACAGCCCAACTTTGGATAAGCAGAAGACAGTGAATGGATGGAATAACACAGCGTGTGGTTAGAATAGGCAGCAGATGAGACTGGTTCACTCTGCAGTTTAAGCTTAACGACAATTTTATTTTTCAGGAAAAAATAAAGTTTGTATTATTTAACACAAAAACCCCCCAATAAAAATGTAAAAATAATTTCTATTTTTAAGCATCAAATAAAAAAGAGCCAATTTTATTGCCTGTAAAGCAATTAATTAAGCAGTAATAGTTGAGAATGTCCTGTAATGAGTACTTCTGCATAAACTGCAACACACAAACACGAATATAACCCAAATTAAAAGCATTTCTGTTGGATGTTACTTTTTTTTGTTTAAAGTAGTCAGGTTATGGAACAAAAAGGACGGCGAAACCTGCACTCCTTTATCAAACTAGAAAAACACTTTTCCTTTGGTCTCTTTCACAAACACAAAGCCTTTTGAGAAATATGCCGAATCAATTCAGAACAAACAACTTCTCAGCCTGTTTCCCAGCACAGATCCGTCCTCACACATACCGGAGAACATCAAAGCCTGGAGACTTGTGTGTTGAATGTTTGTTAGGTGAATCACGCTCTGTCTAGCTGATGAATCATAATTAGGCAGAAATAGAATAATTTGAAATTAACGAGGAGCATCAAAGTGAAGGGAAATTTCGTGTTAAGCGTTAAATTACAAACTACATTTAAATGAATTTCGTAGCCTTGCAGCTTTAATGCAACACTTAAATGCCGCCTTGCTGTAGTGTTCCCTCTCATGTTGTGGTCGGTCATAGTTAGCGTTAGTCCTTTAGGTGTGTGCGGGCAGGTTCGTCGCCTCTCAGGCTGACATTGTCATCACTCGAACTTTGTTCTGTAATGATGTCACAAACCCTCCAGAGCGTCTATACACACAGACCCAAAATAATGTGAGAAAACATTTTGCACTCGTACACAGCTTCTCCCTCCATCTCGCCATCTGTCTCTCGGCTCTCCTCGGATGCCTCATGTCAGCTAAAATTAACAGAGAAGTGCAGATGTAGTCAGGAAGAATCACTCTCTCTCGACTTTAGCACCTCACCTCTCGCTTTCCGTCATGAGCGACTCCTCGTGAATGGAGAGACTTCATGTTGAAGTGTTTGGGGCAGCTTATCCAAAAATAAATGCAGAGTGTCTCTGGAGGATTCCCTGCTGGCTGTGGCAGCTTCTGAACTGTGAACATACAACGTCTGCAGCCTTCAACAGTTCTCCTGCTCTAAAAAAAAAAGCCAATCATGAAAGGCTGAAATGCACTTTAAGCAGAGGGGATGTAACAAATAGAAAAAAACAAAGCAAACAACAGCATAAGAACATATCTTTGGGCAGCTTTGTCCCTATCAGAACTGTTTTGGTACTTGTATTGACCCTTCTTATGTGCCTTAAATATATAGGAATTTGTAATGATTGTGTTTTTCCCAAACTTGCCATAATTCTGTGTTAGTTAAGTGCTTATATTTATTTTCTCAAACACCTTGTATTAGCTGGTTGTGTTGGTCACCTACAGTATCTTGTTAACTAAAAAAAACACGCATTTGCTGCCTGATACCACAATTGTGCAGGCATTATTATATGCTTGTGTGGATTAAATGTAATTTTTAAATACACTAATGTCTCAGTTTGATGAATGGCAATTTTAGTCTATACTTTATCCACTCTGTCACGGAAATGTGCACTTCCCAGAGGAAGAACATGGCCACAGTCTCTTGTTTTCTACTTTGAAACTGAAATGAACTCATAGGCTTTACATCAACTCCATGTTTAGGCTTAATTAAACCAAGAATATTGTACTGTCACGCTGCCTGTCAAGAACAGTGACAGATCTGCTGTACATATTTCACATTCACGCTGAGGCTGTGTTTTTATTTCTTTCTTGAAGAGTCTTACATAATATTCAGCCAGTGCATCAATCAGGGTATCACACAGCAGGAGACAGGAGCACAGGAGGTGCTTTTCAATCTTCAATGCTGGCCCAGCTTTCTTGTTGTTAATATTATTGTTGTTGATTTTTTATTTTTTTTTTGTAATCATAACACTTGCTGCATTTAACACAGTAGGTGTGAAAGTAGCTGAAAAACATCATCCTTTGTGGCTGCATTCTGGCCAAATTGGTATCGTTACTCCACGGTGGATCTCCTCATGTGTGAATGTTGACTCACACTGAAACATTCATCTAGAAAGAAAACAGTTACAGTAAATTCATTTGGAACTATTCGTTTCACAACCTGTTGACACATAGTGGGAGAAAATTGTGCTTTGATACATGCACATGAACTGGTGCTTCAGGCGTGACTTTCAGGAGCATCTTCTAGCTCGGACAGTTAACTTTGGTAATAATAAAACCTCAGACATGCAGGAGAACGCTGGTACTCTGCTTTGGGTGACACTTCAGCTTATAAAAAGAAGAATTAATTTTCTTTAGGATGTTGATGTTTTCATGAGGAACAGTAGCTCCTAAAGTAGGATAGGCTGCTTTTGAGCATTACAGTCTTCTTGGATGAATCCACATGTACAGTTTTCACCTTATTTTTTTCCTCGGTTCTACTCTGCCCTTTTCTCAGCTTTGTCATGTAAATAAAGAGACCAGTCGCTAAATATTTAAATTATAGATGCATTTTTTTTGTACTATACCCGCCTTTCTGTGTGTCTCTCCCTCCCTCTCTCTCCCTCTGTCTCTGCTCACTGGTGCGCGTCAGAGTTTGCGCAAGCAGCCTCTCCGCCTCTCTCGGTGTAGTACACTACAGCTTCTCCATCTCTCCCATTCACCACAGTTTATTATCAAACTCGGACGGAGCTCGTACAAAGGTGCTGTTCTTCCTCCTCCTCTCGTTATCCCGCTTTGGATTATCACTGTGTTTTTCATCATGCTGGAAGTGGAAGGTAGGAAGAAAAGAAAAAAAACGACGCGCCTGCGGCTTTTATATTGTCATTTTCCGACACAGCGTAAAACTTTAATTGCCCCTGCTCGGATCATTTTTTGAATATCCCCGGTTGTGCCCGTCTTGTCACCTCAGGCCAGCCGCTGACTCTGAGAAGTGCCATGCTGTGATTTTTCTAGTAAGAGGTCAATGTGCGCTGCAGTTAAACGTTAATGCTTTCGTTGTGTAACCGGGAGGAGTGTCTGCCCGTGTGCGTAACGCCATGATGTTGAATTTCATCAATGAAGAGCTTCAGGAATAGCATTTCTTGATTCGTTTTTTAAAATGTATTTATTTTATGTTGATTACATCTTTATAGAACAGTAATAATGCGTTTGATGCGGTGGCAGCCGGTGTAGTTTGGTCTTCTTTGAGCGTATCTCCTTTGTCTTGAATAATTCAGAAAGTTCTTTGATCTCGGCAGGAAGCTGTGACTGGTGAGCTGCACGTAGGGTGGACTGAAATTGTATTTAGGCAGACAAATAAATAAGAACATGCAAGCGACCTTAAAACTCTAGGCTTATACAAATACGGCTCAGAGGTGGCAGCAATGGAAAGAACTATATGTTAAAAAAAAAGGGGGGGGGGTGTCTGTAAGTGGCTTCAAATGTGAAGTGTTTTCTGAATTCAGCTCTGAAAATTTGACATATGCCTTCAGCTGAGAAAGACATAGTTGCTTCATTGACCGTGTTGTATTCTCCAAGGAGCCTCTTGTTGCCAAGAAACAATAAGTCATGTTTTCAGTAAGATGAAATACAGGCTCCTGTTTTGCTGCAGGTTAATGATGCTTCTTTCTCCTTTTTATCTGACCACAGGCAGGATTGGTGATTAATGCAATGTTCTTTCTTAATGAGATGCTGTTACTGGGTTTCTTTGCTGTGCTGCAGCTGGAAAAGTAGACCTGGCTGAGGTCGCAAGTGCACTGAGTCGAGGATTTGGTTGAAAATGAGGACAGCACTCACAGCCTGGAACAACCTGTAATTATTCAGGGGTTCAGGTATAGCCGGCTCATTCCAGGGATAATTACAGCAACATGATTTGTAGTTTCACTTAAGTTAAAAAAAGACTAGTGTGGACTTCAGTGCTCTTTTTCTTTCTCTCTTACTCTCTCCGTTGTCCTCCTCTTCCTCTGCCTCATTCATGTTAACGGAGAGATGCTGAGGGCGGAAGTGTGGGCTGCTGCTAGACACTAATATAACTGTTCTAGAAAACAGGCATTCACATTTAAGAGATCATCTATTTCAGTATTTGTTGGCTTAATTTTCGTTTGTGTTTTTTTACTGGTGGTTCCACTCTCATCCATCCTGCTCCATTTTTCTCTCTCTTCCCCCCACCAGTGAACGGGACGCCGGCCAGTCAGCTGTCAACCCCTCATTCGGGAAAATCTCCCAGCCCCTCCCCAACCAGTCCAGGCAGCCTCAGCCGACGCAGGGTAAGAACGGGAATGCACAGTCGCACTCAGAAGCACACACAAGCAGTCACCCCGTAGCATTTAGTGACTCCAAATCACAAATCTTATAACACAATTATTCTATGTTCTCAGGAAAAGGACAAAGCCGGGACTGAGAATAGGCCGACTACTTCTTAGAATCACTAGAATATGAAGAAAGCACAACTTCCCAGCATCCTTAGTATTTCAGAGGGGGAGAGGCATTTGACCTCACTCAGTGCTGCTCTTGGCTTCCAACAAGACGATAATTAATTTCATTCAGATATTAAAGCACATTTCCACATATTCTGACCCGTAAGACCCCTCATGAAGACCTCTGTCTGCCTTTGGCAGCAAAACACTAAATAATGTTATCGCTGACTTATTGCGATCACCTGATCTGTCAGTCAGTAAATTGTGCAGGATCTGATGTAAAGGTGAGACTGCCTGGCTATGTGAGCAGTCTGCCCAAATCTGTGTTTTTATTGTGCAGAAATTGGATTTCATACTTCTTCACCTGCCAGGCACATTATTGCATTGTAGCATCTTTCAGCAAAAAGAAAGCAATGCGATCACTACCTACTTCTGATAGAGAATTTCTTTTTTTTTAATCAAGTCACTCATTTTGTACTTGTCCAGTTGTGTAAATGATCTATAAATTTTGTACTAGTCTATCTGATTTTATTTATTATTATTTTTTTGTCATGTATGCCTGTTAAAACACCTTAATCTGTTCTCTGTAGCTGACAGGAGAGAAAGAGAACCTGAGATCATACTGTGTGTGCACCATATAAAATGACTACTGTACAGAGCAGGAGCATGCAACTCAAAGGGAAAACTCTGAATTCCCCACTACCCCATCTTGACTTCATGTGCAGTGCGTCTGCTGTGCATGTGTGTGTGTGTGTGTGTGTACATGCTTGTGTCAGAGGATTCGTTAATCCAGTCTTTGACAGTGATGTTGGTGAGCTTTTAAGAACAGCTCCAATCCTAATCACTCAGTTTTCTCAAAGCAGCTCTTAAATTCGCAGGAGCAAACAGACACTCACATACTCAGTTCACCTCACCCTCTGGGAACACAGAGATACATATATATATTTTATATATGTGTGTGTGTACTCATATAGACTTCCACTTGCATATGTTTCATATTTTTCTAAAGCACATTGATTGAAACTCACCACACGTTCTGCCTGACTGCAGGGATGCAGCTATGATGTATGTTGTAACGATTTATTTACACCGGCAGTTTTTATGGGAGGAAAGGCAGGGAGGTCATTACCTTTTATATAAATGTGTGTGTGTGACTGTGCGTATGCATGACTGTATACGCTAAAGTCAGCTTAGGTTAAAGAATCAATTTCTTGGGTTTACAGGATTTATTTTTGTGCTATATTCCATGAACACCGAAGCAGAGATGGATGGCACAGAGTCTGAATCCATCACTGAGATGTTGTATTGATGTTATCTGAAGGTCACCCAGGATAACAGCAACAGATCAGATTTGAGTCGTAGCTGCCGAGGTGTAACTGAGCTTCCACATTCATCTGAATTATGGATCTGGGTCATTGTAGTTTACAGTGTTGAGAGGAAATGCGCCAGCTCGTGTGCACATTTACTGTATAAACCCTCCCTCTCTTTCTACGTTCTGGTTAAATTAATGTGTCACAGTCATTGTAGAAAATTGCGCTTTCTGTCTATTCCACATAATGAAAATTTGGTGCAAGAGAAAAAAAAATATATATAAAAAAAACTCCCCATTGCTCTCCAAATGCAACCATACAACCTACCCTTTTGTTTCCATAGTCTTCTCAAATTAGTTTTCTAATGTATTTCAGACCTCAGAGTTGCAGCAGTTACATTCTAGCTGAGTGTCTGTTTCTCAAGGAGGGATTATTCCAGCCTCTACACCCAGCCTGCAATAGCTTGACTGCTGTAAGGAGGGGAAGAAGCCTCCCAGGCCATTATCTCCTCCCTCCACTCTGCAGCTTCACACTCTTCAGCCATATTACGATGTAATTCTCTTCTCCACTTCTTACTTCTTCTATCTTCCCAGTTACAGATTTCCTCCCTGTCCCTTCCCTCCCCGACACCTTCTAATTTCTCTTTTACAGCATCTTCCAGTCATTCTTACACCCCCACCCCTCCTCCACTCCCCATATGAAAGGGTATTAACTTCATGGGGAGAAATTATATTCCATCATCTCCCTTATAGATGATTTCAAAGCTTCTTCGTGAAGCAGGCACAAAGTGCAAGACCCCATTTGCACATTTTCTCTCTTTCTTTGCAAGTAGTGTGTAAACATGCATGAATAATGATAAATACGCACATCCTTATACAAGCAAGCAACATTCTCAGTCCTGAAGAGCGTAACTGCAAATTAAGCAGTAATGCGAGTGGCTAAAATACCACATTCAAAGCTATCAAAGACAAGGTTTAAGTTGTAAAATGAAGGTTAAATAAAACAAATAAAAGAAAATCTCTGTTTCTTAGGCCGCCACAGTGCCTCGGTGACCTACTCCGAATGTTACATTTAACAGTTCACCCCGCTGGACCCTGCATTTAAACACTTAGAGGCACTTTGCTGCCTGGAGTAGGTTGCTAGCACATGTAGGACCATCACAGCCTATTTCCCCAAGCAGAGTGTGCAGACGTAGCATTGCACCATGGCTTTTTTCCCCCCTGTCATGCATGCACATCTGTAAGCACACACACACACACGCGCACATCTTCAGAGAAGTTGCACGCAGGCTAACTTCCATGTTCGTGCATGCTTCAGTGGAACACTTGTACAGAACATTTGTGCACAGTCGGTAGACGGTAGCTTCACGCACACTTACACGTTGTTTTTTTTTCCTTAAATTTGATTCACTCCGTGACCCATTTTTATTAACCGTCAAGTGAAGCATGAAAGTGTGGTCTACATTCACAAAGTCAACCCCCCCCCCCCCCCCCCCCCCCCCCCCCCTTCCCCCTCCTCCCACCCT
>VOQJ01016071.1:12370-38484 GCA_015052665.1 Apistogramma diplotaenia | reverse complement strand
GGGGGGGGGGGGGGGGGGGGGGGGGGGGGGAGGGGGGGGGGGCCCAGGGGGAAGGAGGGGATGAGAAGAAAGAGAAAAGCAGCAGAAGGGGGGGAGGGGAGTGAGGAGAAGAGAGGAAATGAACAAGTGGAAAAAAAGTGGAATATTTGCAAGGATTAAGGGGAGGATAGGAGTGGGGTGTTGTTTCAGAGGTGGATAAACACACACAGAGGAAGAGATAAAAGAAAGAGAAGCAAAAGAACAAATACAGCAGGGAGGCCGAAGATCCATGACCATGTGCATTGAGTTTTTAAAAAAAGCACATTATGGGCAAATAGCGGGAATCAGGTGATCGAGAGAGTTTAGCGACGAGGGCGAGTTGAGTAGAGGGAACGGGAAGATGGTGCAGGAGGACAGAAAGAAGGGTGGGGGCAAAAAAAATAAATAAAGAAAATCAAGAAAAGAGAAAATGTGGCAGAGAAGAAGGGAAGTTGAGTCTCTCCTGTCAGTTGTTACATGCTCCACTGAGAGGAACAATGGCTAACTTCAATAAAATGATCATGTTTAGTTACAGACTGAGTCCTAACGAACAGTAATTACAATAATGAATACATTAGTAAATCATATCTTATTAGTACCAGTTAGTGGCACAGTGTCATTTTGTTTGGAAACAGGTTAACGGACCTTAAAGAAATGTGTTGGTGTGTGTGTGTGTGTGTGTGTGTCTGTGCAAATGTGTTGCTCATACCTGCTGCCTGTGGAGACATGAAGCCTCCCAGGTTGATGACGGCCGTTTGCTGGTTCCCTAAACTTTGATCTGACCCCTGGTCGCTCTAAAAAGAAAGTCAACACAAAGTCATCACACACTGCCACCAAAGCAGAATATACGGACAATTAAAACACAAACACACAGAGTTGGACAGTGTTTACACATTCTCTACATCACCGCTGACAGACGTCATTCCCTGTTATTCCAAGTAGATTTGTTCAAATTACTCTTTTGCAGTGTCTTGATAACCATTAAGACGTTTAAATTTTAGACTCACGTCTGTGCAGGATTTATCAGGCTCAGTGGTTTCAAATTGTTGTTCTAAAAGCCATTATTGGTTTGCCTCTTTAGGGCTACATTTATTTTGTAGTCCCGACTTCCTTCTAACCACTCCGACAGACACCTTTGTGAAATCTGTAATGAGCACTCATGGATGTATAATTACACTGCTCCCTGTCTCACTTACTTCCTCTCCAATCATGCTAATTTGCTCAATTCACAGAAGATTAGTCCTGTATATTTACATATTTTATGTAAATATGCAATTACGCCACTGTCCAGTAATCAAGTCATACATGTGTGAAGATGAACTCTACTTCTTTCCAGTGTAAACATTATTCAACTCAAACCTCTCATTTATTGCAAAATAATTGCCAACATCACTCTGTTGCCACAATTAAATTAATATGACTGTTCAAACTACTTTCTTCTTCACTATGCAAATGTGATTTGGAGTCTCACCGTCTCCCCCTGCTGCTGAGGACTGGATGTGGCTGACTGACTCTGCTGTGGGGAGAACTGAGACAACTGCTGCTGCTGCAGAGAATTAAAGATGAGAGGACCAGTGGGGATCTGAAGATGTAAAATACAGACACCAACGAACAAAAAGTGGTGGAATAAAACACAGGGAGATGAGGATGAAGGACAGAGGAAAGGCAGAGGGAGAGGAGTGATGCACATGTAACCAAAAAGGGAGGAAGAAGGAAATGGAGAGTTAACAACGAGATCAGCACTGATCATTACTGCTATCAGACTAACAGAGCTACAGAGGACTATAGAGGGAATGGCACAAGCAGTGATCCTCAAACAGGCTCTGTCATCATTCAGATTATATCCTTTACTTCTTTTGCTGCTGTCCCTCCAGTAAAAACCTTTGGCAGGAGACTCTTAGCAGTTCAAGAGGTAGAAGGAGGGGGGGGGGGTGTGGCAAAATGCTATCATGTTAAATTGTTTAGTTCAGGTGAGATAAGGAAAGATGCATGCCCCTTTCGGTACTAAAACACTTTCATAAAGGGTGCCCAACTACATTGCATACGCAATGAGGTGTGGGGAAGGAAAGTGTGAGGAAATTCAAGCTGCTGATGCACATTTCACTATTTCAGGTGTGGCAACACAGGTGAGGATCAGTACTGAGTCACTATGCCCAACAAATACCCAGTGCATGCTACTGACAGTGTGTTATAGACTAAATTGTACAGTCATACCTGAAGTAGGTTCAGAGGTCTCAAACCAGCACCGCTGTTCAGGCCAAAAGGACTCCCTGGAACACGGATCAAAGTTACCACAAAACACTAAGACAAACAGGGTTTTGTCTTAATATTTATTAGACACACTGGATTCCTTTTTACTGGACAGGCACACACTCCAGAACTGGATATAGTCCAAAAAAAAAAAAACCCCAAACATTATAATTTCCTTGTTGTAATTTTCTTCTGTTAATCTGTGGGCATGACATTTGTGACATCTGTCACAGACGTATATGTGGACAGTACAAACAGATTGTGGTCACACGGGTGGATTATCTGTCAACTGCTTGATCAAAAATGTGGTGAGGGGAAAGCAAATAGCAGAAAGCTGTGTCCAAACAGGAGTGATTTGCAGTGATGTGGCAGTCTGAGATCACAATGTGAATGTTGACATTCAGCAACTGCAGGTGAAAATAAAAGACAAAAAAACGCTCGTGACACGGGCCGGTCCCGAGATTTCCCAACTTCAAGGCAAGCGACTAAAGGAACCATCAGAACACAGGACACCTGCGACCTGGTAGTAAATACATTAAAGGGTAACCTTGGCGTGGAAGGTTAACTAGAGATGAACCGTCAGCTACAGAGCGATGCACGACTGCTGCTTCCTATATGGATGCAGCTTAAGAACATGGTAGTTATTTAAAGGGTAGCCTTTCTGGAAGCTAACATCCCTGCTAGTCTGTAGCTTGTCTGTCTGCATGTAATATGAAAGTAATACAAGGGGGGGGGCATGGGAATGCAATTTCTTACCCGCCTGGGCTGCAGACTGCATGGTGGGCATCAACCCTCCAGTTGGGAGAAGTCCACTCAGGTTTAAGCCTGTACCCAGCATGGGGTTGGAGCCACTCATCAAAGTCTGAGGACTACTACACAGATAGTACAAAATCAGTAAAGGCGGCAATGATTAGCGGGTGCAAAGTGGCACAGAAGACTGTTTTTATTTATTACCAGACAGAGCTGACCACGTTGATAAAATTGAGCCCTGCTGCATTGGCCATGACCTGTGACGATGTCGTTCCGGTGGTGATGGATGTACCCATGGTGGGCAGGGGAATGGTCATGACAGGCAGCGGCTGGCTTAGAGTCAGCGGCTGTTGGGCGAAAGGCGCGAGGAGGGCATTCTGTGACTGGCTCTGAACCAAGGGAGGGTCTGAAGGGGTGGGGGTCACCGACAGAGGAGCGGAGAGAGCGTCAGCGGGATGAGGGGTCGAGCATGGCGTGTTGGTGGGCGTCGGGGTAGATGGCTTGGGGGTTCCCGATCCTGAAAGGGGAAAAGAGGGTCAAAATAGTCAACTAAAATTAAGGTCATCTTTAATAACAGCTGAAAAGCTGGATTTAAATTTAGCTGCACTAGTCGTACCAAAACGTGACCCTTTTTTTGTCAATTTGCATAGCATCTTATTTTAGTTAGGCTCTACTGCAGAGAAAAGGGCTTGTGGTATTGCATATTAGCTGTATTTGCTGAGTTACCATTATGTCACTGTTTTTCCATTTTTTTCACGAACCTGCAATCTTGTCAAGGTAATTTGGCAGAATGTGTTAAAAAAAATCCAGATTAGGAGAAGCCAGAAGCTTAAAGCAGAGTTAAAACATTCCAGTAAAACCAGTCAGACTGCTGCACTCACTCTGATTGGATCCCATTGGGGAGAGGGAGGCAGGCGACAGCAGGCCCACCTGGCCCAGGTCCATGGAGTGCTTTCTGTTCAGAGACTGGCTTTTGGCTGGAGGGGGTGTAGGACACTTAAGTAGACCACTGGTGGTTTGTGAACTATATGGATTACCTGAAAAAAAGAGGATGTATTACTGGCAGCCCAGTGGTGTGGTGGTTAGCACTGTTGCCTGATAGCTAGAAAGTCTGGGTTCAAATCCACCTTGGCCTGAGTCTCTCTGTGTGGGTTTTCTCCAGGTACTCCCGCAGTACTCAGCTTATAGGTGTGAATGGTTGTTTGTCTCTCTGTGTTGGCCCTGTGACAGGCTGGTGGCCTGTACTGGTGTACCCTGCCTTTCTCCCTATGACAGCTGGGATAGGCTGCAGTCCACCCCCCACCCGGATAAGCGGAAGCGAATGGATATTTATGGCCCTCTTTTCATAAAGAGGGCAGTATTACAGCAGATTAGTATCAGATCTGTTTCTACTCTTGTTAAGCATGAGCGTGCACAGACTGATATGTATTTGTGGTCTTCTTGATGCCTCTCCTATGGCCTAAGTTAATTATCAAAAAGAATCAAACTGTAATATCTGAAGTCTTTTTTGCTACAAGGTTTGACTGCAACCTTTCCCCCCTTCAAACTAGCCCATTTTTTCCCCTCCAAACTAAGGAATCATGTGGTACTGATGCACAATTGCACTTTGTTAGAAGGAGCAGCTTTACCTGAGGAGCTGCTTCCGGATCCTGACGGCAGTTTGATGGGAGGGGGTCTGTGCTTCACCCCTTTTCCCAACAGAGAAGTCTGGACCAGTGGAGAAATACCATCACCCTGTGCATGAGAGTGAAACCTGTTCTTTAGCCACACTGCGCTGGAACAGTAACAAAAGGAATGTTCTCATCTGTGCTAATTCAAAAATGAGAAGAACACCTGAATCAGTCCTGCTCCCAAGCAAGGAGGTATGAAAGCTAATGTTTACCTCATCTTTGCTGGGGGAGGGAGGCCCCTGTCCCATGTTGCCTGAGTTATGGGACATCTTGACCTGACACTTGACATCTCTCTCATACACTCCTTTGTACTGAGTGAGAAACCTGTTGAACAGACAAAAAGATCGCATGACACTCACCAACACTAGATACTTAAAAACTGTATATTTGACTAATTTTTAAGAGGAGCCAACAATGTGACTCACCGGTCTGCATCGATCTTTGACCCTATGAGGAAACTGAAAGATACAAAAGATAATTCAGAGCGGCACTTTAATATTTAGTTTAGTATAATGAATTTGTCTTAAAAAGTGTCCTTACGGGGGATGTATGAGCTTCAGGTCTGAGCTGTCATCCTCTGCTTTTGATTCTTTAGCACAGTAGATCTTCCCATACACGAGCGGGTCTCCCATTGATTGAAAGATAGACACCTTGGTCCTCTGAGCTTGTCCCCCCACCTCACACTCAAATGTGTAGTCGTCTACTACTTCCTGTGTACGAAAAAAAAAACAAAAACCAAGAGGACAAAACAGGTTGAGATTTTTTTCCTGCTTAGCTGCTGCTGCTGATTGACTTCTAAGTTTCGCCTCCAGGTGTTTGTGGGGGTCGACACAGTGTTTACACTATGCGTTCAGGAGTCCCTTGAAAAAGAGATTCTTAATCTCAACGGGACCTCTCCTGGTTAAATAATGTTTAAATAAATAAAAACTATGGCATTTATATGTATAGTGTTTGTTTAGGATCGACTAATGTGAAGCCCCACTCGTGTAGCCATGGTCTCTGAACCCCTGTCTAACTCCTGGAATGACTCTGTGAGTGAGCCACCATGAATGACTTGGCAGGTAAATTTTTCATAGGTTATGATCATACTGTCCATAGTCTGCCCTCAAAGTGTGTGGCATGCCGCACTGGTGGGGTGCAAGCGACCTGGGAGAAAGGTCATGTTGAACTAATGTTTAAAACAGGCTGCACATTGCAGTGTGTCAGAAAGTAAATGCTTACTTTTCATCTTTCAAAAAAAAAAAAGGTTGCCATTTCTAAGCAGCATTCTCTGCTTGTTTCTGACAGTAAACAGCACTAAAGGCACAGCTGACTGCTGCCAAACTTACCTCAGCAGGCCAGATCACAGTGTTAGGCTGAGAGTCCTCCAACTGCAAAGACCTCTCAACCACAGCATACTTTTCCACCTACATCAACATACAAATAAACCTGGTTTACAGGATGCACATTGTATTGCCAGACTATGACTTGGGTGGTTTTATGAGTGGTTTTTTTTTTTTAAAGTAATGTTGGCTCAAGTATTTAAGTTACAGTGTTTTAACGGAGCTACTCACATCAATTTCCTTGGGCACAGTTAGTTGGCAGTTGTTCTGTTTCCACATGTCAACACACTGCAAGAGATGATAGTTGACAAGCCAGAATGACAGCAGGAAGAAAAACAAGAGGTGTTAGAGAAAACCAGGGAGAGTTTGTGAGGTTAGGAGATTTTTGTCAACAATATTGAACAGTACTGAAGCATCAACTTGTTTTCACCTATTGTTCTAATGACTCCCTTTGGGAATTTAGTCTACATTAAAAAAAAAAACCCACAAGTAGACAAAAAACAGGATCTGTGGTTTAGCACACAGTGAACTGCAGTAAAAGACAAAATGTAGAACTTCGTTGTTTTGAACAGACTCCAGATTTTACAATGGGTGAATGCTGTAGGAGGCAACACGGCCTAATTATCACCTCATAACAGACAGACTGGTAAATGATTCTTATGTGGGAGAAAATCTGCCAAATTATAAACACACCTGGTGAACATGCAAAGTGTGCACCAGATATAAAAAAAGGCCACATTTTCATGTAAACCTGTAAATAATCACAAAAGCTTTTAGAAACTTTCAACCAGACTAAGTTATTACTTTTAACCAGAAGGTCAGTAGCACAGTAGTAGTACAAGTCTGAGGTTATTCTACAGAATCAAAAGGTCAGATTTCCTTGAGTCGCGTCCTTCCAGTGAATCAGGCGACACTCAGCTTGGATTCACAGCAACCTTGTTATAAATACAGCTGAACATCAGGTTTCGAGTTGAACATTACTTACTAAATAGCATAGTGGGAAACACTGAACTAAGTGTGCTGAGTGTCTAAGAGAAAAGCTTTCTCGGCGTCGATCACATCTGGAGTAGAGGCTACTAAAAAGCCTCCAGCTGATCTAAAATGCTGCAGCGAAACTACCAACAGGGGCGAGAAAGATCATGTTTCTCCCATATTAGCTGCTCCTCATTGGCTCCCTGTTGAATCCAGAATTTAATTTCAAATCCTTCTCACATCCAAATTCTTGGAAAATCAGACCCCATCATATCTTAAAGACCTCATAGTATCATATGATCCTAAAAGAGCACTTTGCTCTCAGGCTACAGGCTTACTTGTGGTTCCGAGAGTGTCTAAAAGTAGAGCGGGTGGCAAAGCCTTCAGGTATCTGGCACCTACTCCTACTTACGTTTCCGATCTTTGAGATCTTCAGGTCGATGACAGGAGCGGGTTTCCTCTCTTTTCTTCTCTGTAGGTAGTCGTAGAGTCGTAGCTGTGGTGGTATGGGCAGGTGGGACAGCTCCTGCTGTCTGTTCAACGCAGCTCGAGAGTGCCTCTTGAAACACCTACAATGCAAACAAACGTGTTAACATAACCAAGGTGTTTGTTTCATTTGTTGCCGTTTTCCCCCCTTTGCTCAGTCATGGAGCCTTCCCTTCCCCGCCTTCAGTTTTAGAAAATAAACATCAATAAATGAGAACTTTATCCTGGCATAACAGATTTCACACTGAGCTAAGATGAGTACAAGATTGTATTCTGTACCGTTTCATGGAGCGAGTGTTCATTTTCTGTTTGTTGTAGAGCAGGCGGTTAGCTGTGCAAGTGACAGAAATGGAGGGGTCCAGGCACAGAGGTTCAGCTGTGGCCAAAATCAACTGACTCTCCAGCTGCAGTTTGTCGTCCTGAAACAAAGCAAAAAAGGAGATGCTACAGAAAACACCTGAGCCAGAAAGACCCTGGGAGGGAGCAGTGCTTCATAAGAAATCACAGTTGTATAAAAAAACACAAGACAGTGAACGCGATACTTCACCTGTGTCCACTTGTGGTGGTCACTGGTCATGGCATGGACATCACAGATCAGAGTCTGCATGGCGGGGGAGGGGAGGGTGGGGGTTGTAAATATAATGTAAGCAAGTCAGCTTTAGTGTGCTAAAGATCAACTGCAGGTTTCCACTCATTCTTCACAAATGTTACCTGCATGGTTGGCCGCAGCAGGATGTGTCTGCTCTGATAGGTGGGAATCTTGGTATTACCAGATTGCCGGTAGTCTCTCACCTCTACTATTACGCAGCCACAGTGGAAGATGTTTACCTGACACATTATGTATAACAAAAAACAGGGTCATCACTAATCAAAACAGAAAAATATTTAATTCAGGAAACCCATCATGGTTCTGCGTAACGTTACTGCAGACAGATCTCAAAATCCAGCACACATACACACCTGTGATTTCTCCAACAGATCCACCAGAATAGGTGGCAACTCCTCAGCATCAAGGTACTCCAGCAGTTCTCTTTCTTCGTATGGCAGGCGAATGGTTTCAGAATCTAGAAAGCAACACAAATGTATTCATTACTGATGGGACAACTGTGGCACAGAGCCAAAAAAACAAACCCTGATGGTCATTTGTAATTTTTTTAAACTTGTCTTACCAGATCCATTTTTGCCCCTGAGCATCAAAGAATAGCCTTCATTCCCAGGGTACAGGTTGACCACCAGACACGATACAGACTCCTGAGACACCAGCTTCTCCAGTAGATTCACATTTCTCCTCAAATTCTTCAGAAAGACAACAAACAAAAACACACAAAAGACAAACACACATCATTAGAAACTCAAACCTCATGATGCTTATTAGCAGTTCTTCTGGGTTTTCTTTAAAGGACACTTAATCCCAAATGCAAATTTAGATATTTCTCCTCTAGCCTCTCAGCCGTACAAACATCTGTCTTCTCTTTAGTGCAACAGAACCAGATGGTACTTGCCCTGTGGCACTCAAGATGCCAAAAAAATGAAACTTTTAAAAAAGGTTAGCAGCAATGTCTCGTTCCAAAATCAAAGACTATTTACTCCAAAAAGGAAAAAAATAAAGAAATTCCACACAAGACTTGTTGCTCACAAGGTTTGTGGTGCGAGAGACTATGTCCGTTATCTTGGTTATATCTGTCAATGAAAAAGCTTGCAGCTAGGGAGCATGATCCCATAACTGATTACACCCCGCTCTTTATTTTCTTTTTCTTTCATTTTGAACAGAACAAGGCTAGTTCCACTTAGATTAATTCTATTTAAGAGAAGGCAAACATCTTAAAAATGAGGAAACTCACACCAAAACAATCCAAATAGATAAAGAGCATTCTATGGCCAGAAGAAAATATGTACATTTCTTTCGGAACAATTTTTTTTCCATTAAGAGAAATTTTAACCAACTATGAGTGACAAAATAATAATTAGAAGCTATTTTTGGTTGCTCTCTTATTCACAAGGGGTCGCCACAGCAGGCAGCGCTGCATGTTTGATTTGGCAGATTTTAAGGCCGGATGCCCTTTCTGACTCAGCCCCAAAAAGATTTGTGTCCAGTCCCTGGACAGAAACCAAGAATCTCTTACTTGTCTGTAACTAGTAATCTAAGGAGCTACTAATTTCTAAAAATTATACATGACAAACATTCTCCAGTGTACAAATATATAAAGGCTAATTTAGATATTTTTGACCTAGTCTGTTTATAACACTTTAATAGATGTGAACTTTTTTGTATTGTGAAGGAACATGATTTAAAGATGATAATTTGAGTGATGAAAGGGTTGATTAAGAAAGTTTTGCAGTAAATAAAAGCAGGAAGCAACGTTGCACTTTTAAGTTCTGAATCCACAAGTTATTGGAGTAAAACACAGCGTTAAAAGCTGTTGCTTCTCTTACTCTAACACACACACTTAAAACATGTTTGTGCAGCTGACAGGACACTTTGCAGTTTTGTCCCATAAATAAATAAATAAACAAACATCTTCCAAATTATTCCCTAAATTGTGGTTTTAAATATGGTTTTATTATATGCCAGTAATTACCAAATATTAAGTGAGTCAAGGTGCAGAACACAAACCTTTAATTCAGGCTCTTTCTCACATTCCTCTATGTAGAGCTCATAGAGCTTCTGATATAAACTCTTCCTCCCGCCAGATGATATTCTTCGTTTGGCTGGTCGTTGTCGAGCACTTTCAACAATGTACTGATAAACAAATACACACACACACACACACACACACACATCATTGATGAACAATAGGGCAGAAAACGACTCACTGACCTGGTCAGTGAGTGATGCATTAACTTTTGCTCTGGGACACATATGAGTACACGTTTTTTAAACGTATTGTATTGTTCTGTAAACACACCAAGCTAAAAGACTCTTTTCCTTACCTCAGCTCGATCCAATGCATATTCCAAAACTTGTTGCTTTAAGGGATAAAATTAAAGTGAAACAGATTAACAACATGAAACACTACAGCAGGCGTCCTTTGTATATGTAGAGATGAATGAGCTGACGGAGATCAAACGTACCATTGTGGTCCACCGCCAGCTTCAAGCTGAGTGACGGTAGACGATGCTGTCCTTTCTGACCCACAGTGTCACCTTCCTAAAGTGACCATTCACAGCCTGCACGACAGTACAACACAGGTATTGCAAGCAGCGTGGCAAGAAAAGCAAAACAAAACAAAACGCTGATTACAAGTAAAGGAATAGAGATGCACTCAGTTTGTTGCTGGCACGCTGGTAAGAGAGTGCTGATGCCAAATCGTCCAGCTGGCAACCAGTCAGATGCCACACTCAAGCAGATGCAAGGACTGATGAGCCAAACTGTTTAATCTAAGTTATTTTATCATTAGTTACGATTTAAACATGAAGTAACAGAGTAAATATGCTCACACAATGTACTAGAGTCAATAAAACAAGACAGCAAAGGTTAGTGAACTCTGATGACTGTGAGCCCAGTCAAGAGAGGAGCCGAATTGCAACAACTCGTTGATGCCTGACCGTTGAGCTAAGGTAGCCACCGTTAGCATGCTAGCCCGTTCCGAGTGGGCAAACCTGTAAGTTACCAGCTGCGCTGCCGGGCTCACGTCTTCTGAGACACAACCCGAATAAGCGACGGCAGCCTAAACAAACACAGTCCACTTGCCTTTTAGATTGCATAGCGGTCGACTGTAGCTCCGATGTAAGAAAACGAAATGAAATTGAAATATCGGTGTCTTCATTGAAAAAAAGTCGGAGCAGCAGCCATTTTCTTCCAGTGTGTCAACAACAGCTAAACTTCCGGTTTGAGCAGCTGTGGGCGGAGCCATACTGAGCGACTACTGAGTTGCGCGCACTGTTGGTTTATATAGCAGAGCACGGTTAGGATATATTTATAAGGCACTAAATATAACTGCTTATAAACAGAGGTTTGTCCCCAACTTTCAAAGCAAACACTTAATCAGTTGCAGATGTGGGCTGATGATCTCTGGAGGTTTCCACTTTATTTTACTTTACATGATCTCATCTGGGTTTGTCATATTGGCACATTTTACATCTGGGAGTACAGAATTTCATCCATCCATCCATCCATCCATTCTCTTCCGCTTATCCTGTTCAGGGTGGGGGCTGTACCAGCTGTGATGGGGTGACACTGCTTATGACAAAGTCAACTAGAATTAATTTTAAAAAATGTTTTGAAAAATACAGGAAAGAAATCATTGTGGGGTGGGGCAAGTTGCAAGGTGTAGAAGCAGTAAAGGTAGGCCATAAATGCAAAGGATGTTGAATATGGTGCCACCATGGATGTAATGGGCTTGTGTGACATAAGAGAATGCTTGTGATACGGTGAGATGAAGGCAGATGATGGGCCGACCCCCAAAGGGAGCAGCTGAAAGAGCTTAAAAGATTACCAAATTTAATTAATTGGAGTAAATTCTGCTAGACTTTAATATACAGATATTTAGAGACTAACTAAATTATAGCAAACAAGTTAACGAAGGCCACATGCAGTTCTTTTTGCTATCACAGTAGCTCCCTGTGGCTTTGATAAATAACTATATTAATATGTAACAAGGAAATAGAAAATGGCTTTGTGTTATTTATATATTTTTATTTATCATTGTTTTAAGTATTTTTAAGTATTCTCACTGAAAAATTATGGCATAATAATATTAGGGTGATGTATTTTTAAAATTTTAATTTATTAACAAGGCAGGACACTTTTGATTCATTTCCATAACCCCGATTTATAGCTACTGTTCCCAAATAGGTGTAAAAAGCCAGATAAACATTTTTGTCTACCATTACATGAGACAATGTTGTAGAGCATAGTTCCCAAAGTCATGTGTGCTTTGGGGTAGCACCTTCATGGCCCACAGTCTGGGAACTACTGTTGTAGACATTACTAACAGGTTTAAATCGACTGTGTCATTTTATTTCATTTCACAAAGCTAAAATATGTTTTGTTCCTCCATACTGCTTTTTTGGGTCAGAAATGGCTCTTTTGCTAAAGGTTGCAAACCCTTCAATTATTAGAAGCACATTTGAAAGAAGAAGAGAAGTGACTGGAAATAGAGTAAATTGAACGAATTTACACTAAGCAACAACATTTATAGCACATTTGTTGGTTGAAATGCCTCGATTACACAGTAGGGGGAAGTGGAGGATAGCAGATTCATTATGCTTATGTTTCATGTTTAATTTGGCCAACAGACCACGTGCAACACCATAAAAGAAAACTGATTTCATATGATGTAAAGTTACGGTGTGCTTTTTCTTTCTTTCTCCAGGTTTACCTGTTACCTTTCCTATTGTTTCAAAATATTTATAAATCTTAACTACTCACTTAAGAACACAACAGAATTTCACTTTGGATTATAAACTATAACTTCGGTTTAATAGCCACAAACACAATGGTCACAGATTGTGGTTTGAAAAAATGTGAATAAAACATTTTATTTATCTTTTAGATTCAAAAGAATTTAAAAGATTATGTTTTAAAAATATGGATTATGCACAAATGCTACATAACAAAAAAGTTTTGAACATTACTGGTTTATTTAAGCATCAATGAGCATTTTTTTCTTTCACCTGGAATTGATGGTTCTGACCGGTACTCACCTGCTCCACATATGCATGCATGCGTGCGCACAAAGGACAGGGCATGCCTGAGGTCATTCACATTTCAAATGTAAGGTTCCACTGCTTTTTTTTATGTACACAGAGGGCAGGACTCTGGTTCATTTGCCAGTGAAAATGCCTTTGACTGGTTCAGTAATGAATGTTTCTCCACTGACTTAAATCCCAGAGGTAGCTTTATGAAGTGTTGAATTCACCAGAAACGAGGCATTACAGCAACACCACTTCTTGGACAACAATTTGAAAGCAACAATAAGAATCAAATGAGTGGGTTACTGACTATTTGTGTGCACATGCATAAACAGATTAAGAAAATGCGTGAAGGAAAAGTCTGTTTCACATTGGATAACGAGCACCATTTCTCCAGCTTTTATATTCTGATTTGTTTCTGTCCAAGACTTTAGCAAAGACCCAGGCTGTGGTGTTGAACTGATATATGTCCTCACGGTAATCAGTTCTTTATGTCATTACGAGCTGGGACTGAAATTCACTGGCATGAAGAGCCGCATAATATTAAACAGCCAGAGAGTTAGACATTGCACTGAAGAAAAGCACAATGTCCAAAAGACACTAAGATATGTGACTAAACTGTATGCCAGTGCTCCGGAGAGGTGCCCAGATGAGTCTTCCCGTCTGGATCTGGAACATTCCTGGATGTGTGAAGATTAACATCATAGTTTGTGCAACAGGCAGAGTCACATAAATCTACTAAAGGTTACTGCAGACATGTGTATCATGAATGCAATAATACAAGGATGGCAATGATCATAACTCCAGGCATGCAGTGAGGGGAAATATGCATTACATCATACTTTGTGTTGCATCTCTTTTAATTTTATAGAATATCTTTCTTATTATTGGATCAACAACAGCTGAATGTGTTGAAACCTGTCTGCTGTGTTACTGTAGGGTCTTTACCGTACAATATTAAAGTGCCTCGAGGCGTCTGCTGGTGTGATCTGGTGCAGTATAAATAAAACTGAAGTTGCCCTGGACAACGTAGTATATGGATGAAGACATCAAAATGTATCAAAGAGCTGCTTGTTGATAAGGCAACATGTTATAACCACTTACACACGCCGTGAAAACATCCTGTGAAAATACAGCGCCTTTCCAATGTATCATTTTGCAATGAAGGACTTTTGCTTATTTTGAGAGAGTTTATTTTTTAACCACACATTGAATTTTGCCATTTATCATTTACAAGAACCTCTGTACAAAAACAAAAACAAAAAAACAGAAAATGTGCTGGCAAGAGTACATTTTTAAAAAATGGAATTTCTTCTTCTTCCTTTTTCCTTTGCAATGTAGTAATTCTTCATTCCCGACAAATTAAAGACGACAGCTTAGGACTCATGAACTCTCTGAATTGCAGCCATGTGGAGAAAGTGCCAAGATTTTTGGATTTTGTCTGCAATCAATTAACTCATCCAAGGTACACTTGGGTAAAGCCATGGCCAGTGGCCACAGCTGATGAGTTACTCGCTGGGATATCTTTGTATACAATGCTGGGATTGCAGTGTAAACAGCTCTTGGTTTTCATAGGAGCAGGCAGAGTCAAGACAGACTTTTTGTGTGTGTATAGATAAACAACGTAATAAATGTGCACAACTGTCATCAAATATTATCTATCCACAAATTAAAGGACCTTCTCACAGGCTTTTAACACTTTGAAACAACCTTGTTAGTCACTGTCTCAGACCTGTTGGGAATGTTTGACAGTGATTACGTCTTAAACAAGGATTTACATTTGCTTCAATCAACAACTGTTGCCTTTCCATTTGCATTTCTATTAAAATGTATAAAACCATCATGCCAATAGTGCTAATTTATTCTATAGTAAAACTGGATTGGTACTTGAGATGGTGACATGTGGTCTTACGTACTTGTGTACCATGCTTGTGAAATAAACAAAATTAGCAACGAGAAACAAACCTGCACGGAAGAGCAGAACTAAACGAATTTCAGGATTCATAACACGCGGCAGACTTTCAAAGCTGAAAGTCATTTAGGTGTGATAGCTCACTTTCAAAATCCCTTCCAAAATGAACCATGCTGCTCTGTGCACAGAGAACAGAGGTCCTTATTTAGCTGTGCCATGAGCTCTGGTCACATTTTTGCCATTTCAGGGGGAGAGTTGAGTGAACGTTTTGCGCACACATCATGGAGAGAGAGTTATGGGACATGAATGAGACATTTGGATGTAGTAGCAAATCATGAAATATTGTATAACAGGGTGTGTCCTCATGACACAGATAAACATGCACCCAGGAGGAATAGAAGAAATTCTTTACACGTTGATGACAAACAGCTGGTATAATTATGCACACACGGCATCTGTCTATTATCACGCTGTTCCTCGCTATTCTTTTGTCTCTCCTGCTTCGCCCACCTTGATAAATACTTGGAAGCCACGTGAAAGGATGAAGACTGCAGCTGTGCAGGAGTTTGCACCATCAACCTCAGCTGTAGGTGAAGGATGCCATGATTTTCCAAATCCAATACCTTGAAAAGTGGATTAAAGAATTCTCTGGAGGATTTCCCTTTTCAGTGCATGTGGTATAAAACTGCATAATCTGTATGTACATTTACACATTTACTTCTGTTACAGAGCAGTTTGCTTTCAGACGAGGAAATAGACTAAGACAAGAATGACATGTAGAAATGATTTGAATGTGAAACTAAGCTAAAAAGAGGATATTTTCTATTAGTTTTGCACCCTAAATCGATTTTACTCAAAATTACCTGAGTGAATAAAGCTTACACTCATCCACACTTTACAGTGCCCTCACTAAATGAGCTCTTAATAGTACTCAAAAGGCAATAACGAGTAGCATCGGTTATTATTCATTAATTCCTTGAATGTATTCAATTTGCACCCCCACTTGAGAAGCTTTTATCCATCAACTTTCTGCTGAGAAATGTAATTCAGTAATTTGATCATGTCACATCCAGACCTTAAAAAGACTAGTGAGCTGTTCAGAAGTGGGTCCAAATGCAGCGGGAAGCATGAGCTGCATATGATTACTTGATGAATGCGGGTAAGGCTAAGAACTTTCTGATTCTGAGGGACACCAATCACTACTTCAAAGAGTTCAGTTGTGGTCCTGAGGGGATTATGCTGTAGATGAATTGTTGGACCTGGACACTATAAGCTTGTGACTCGGCTTTTGTTCCAAACAATGAGCCATTTGGTCCTGTTGCATGGGATTACACTGCTGAAGAAGAATCTCATGATTTCACATGGAAGAGGAGCAAAAGACCCACAGAGAGTTGGCTGGTAGCAGCAGTGAGAAAACTGCCTTTCCCTTTATGGATGCGAATGAAATATAGACTGTATATTTTACTCAGGGTTAGAAAAGCAAAACAAAGTCTGCTTTGTTTTAATACACTGTCTAACGTTTTCAGATTTCTCATTTAATATTTACTTGTCATGACACCTCAGACAAAGGTGATGAGTTATGCACTATATAGATAACAGAGAGGAGAAGAAAGCAGGTTTCCTAAAGGCTGTCTTCAATTATAAATCTGCACTTCAGTTCAAAGACCTCCTGTGACATTCGGTAAACACGCACAGATATTATTCCGTTTTTTTTTGCATTTTTTTTTTATCGGCAGCAGTCGTGCTGTGGGAGGTCTAAAATGACCTCAGCTGTCACAGAAGCAGAGCTGAGATGACAATATAAAAAAATCATGTTTTACTCAAGTTCAACTTACACTACCTCAGCAACTTGCAAGAGTTAACAGAAAATTCTCAGCATTACGTTTTCAGCTCTGAGTAAGCTCTAGAGATTTGGAGAGAACCACGTGAATGTTAGTCCCACTGAGATCACAGCTGCAGCTATTCTGTGAACTGTATGCACAGCTTCCTCGTATTTGTCGACAACTACAGCCACAACACTAGGACACCACTCACTCCTTCGCTTCAGATGGACAAGTGTCAAAGTTATGTGCTGTTTAAACCAAGTTTCGTGACTCAAGATAATCTGGCTTAATGGAGGGGTCAGTCAGAACCTGTCTGACCATGTGATTTCATTTTTCTTGCCCACTCTGGGATTGTTAGAGCAGTGATGCTGCCACATTTTAACAACTTAAAACTAATTGACACAGTAATGAATCCAAAAATAAAAGCTGGAACAAACTAACTTTGTCTGTTATTTTGGTGTTGTTTGTTTGTGTGTGTGTGTGTGTGTGTGTGTGTGTGTGTGTGTGTGTGTGTGTGCACGTTTGTGGCACAAAAAATTTTTTAGGAGGTGTGAGCTCCCCCTCTGAGATTTTCAGGCATGTCAGGAACCACCATGAAGCCAAATAAAGAAAGGAACTTGAATTGAAGGCTTGAAGCTTTGGCAGCTGCCTCTATGTTCTTGCATGGTAGCACAGCAGCACACAAATCTACATTTCAATGATGTGACCTCTCGGCACTCCCTCCAGCTAATGGCAACTGAAGAGTTCAGGCAAAATGATGCACTTTCACAGAGACAGTCCAAGGAGCTGCTGGATAAGTGAACGCCAAGACTGGAAAAAATGCTGAAACAGCAGAAGGGACCAATTAATATGTGGGTTTGAGGGATCGAGGGAAGATGGAGTGACAAGTGAAGAGTATCCAAACCAACAAACACTGTTTAATTACAGTGGGTAAGCACTGTGCGGTAATTAGTCTTGGGTGTATTTCCTCTTTGGAGGTATAATAAACAACATCCTTGAATGATTTACTGGGTAATGAGGTCTTCACTGGCTAAAGGAGCCTGTTTTCCCTTGTTTATTGGACTTTTTTTTCACAAGTCTTACCACACCACTCATTATATTGATAATTTTACTCTCATAAAGTTTATGGACTAACTAAACTAGAGATGAAGTGCATTAATGTACCTGAGTGTATAAAAAATACATACTGTACAGTATAAGAAATATGCCTGAAAACCACTAACCTATTTAAACTTCTACCTACATTTTGTGTTCCTACCTTATTATTATTATTTTTTTGTATTTGCTTACTGCCTCTAATACAGGTGCTAACTATCCTTGTTATGAATGTACATTTGAGTTTTCTCTCGCCTCAGTGTTAGCAGTGCTTTAATTGGGTCAATCTCTGACCCCTGCAGTCTGCATGTTAAACCCCGAGCTGCTCGTGATGCCGCCATCTGAGTGTGAATGTTAAAAAGCACTCAGGCATAGATAAAAGCACTGTATGACTGTGAGGGTGTGATTGGATGAATGAGACTTGCAGTAGAA
The DNA here is from genome assembly GCA_015052665.1 of Apistogramma diplotaenia. Taxonomy (NCBI): domain Eukaryota; kingdom Metazoa; phylum Chordata; class Actinopteri; order Cichliformes; family Cichlidae; genus Apistogramma; species Apistogramma diplotaenia. Next base: position 20,120 of record VOQJ01016071.1, on the reverse strand, counting down.
AGTGCTTTGAATGCTCAACTGAGTAGAAAGGCGCCATATAAGTACCATTTACTTGTGAATGTGTGGACAGGCGAGAGCAAGTCGCTCTTTTTCTTTGTCCCTGACTCATCCTTTCATCATCAGCTGCAAATAAAGACTTGAAGGGACGAAAATAGGGAAACACGCACACGCACGCACGCACGCACGCACGCACGCACGCACACATCCTCCTGCTTCTTCTCTGTTTTCAGATCTGGCAGCTGGATGTGTGTTTTGCTCTCGAAACAGATTTACTGGAAATCCACCACAGCCAAGTTTTATATGCACGTGTTAACACCAACCATGGTAGGAGGATGCAGTCACACACTCAAACATGAAAATACTGACATTAGTGACAGACCACTTTGGCTGCTGGCATGTTGAAAAACATGTCACATCAATACATAACTAAAAACAAAGGAAATAGTGGAAAAACTAGTAATTGCGGTTAAGAAAGTGGACCATAAATTAGCTTCTGCACAAGTGCAGGAGAAATCTCACCCTCTTATGACTAATGCACTTGTGCAACAACGAGGGGGAAACAGATCTTTTATGGAGATACATCACATTACTGTGACACGGTTCCCATGTAAAACATTGATGTGCCACTCCCTACCAGTTACACTGGTGCAGGCGTAATTACACCCATCATTACTGTGCTTTTAGAGATAATGAGATCATTTAAAAATTCAGATTCTTCCACTCAGTGCAAAGTTACACACATGCACATGGAAGCACACGTATGCACATGTGCACGCACGCACGCACACACTCACACACACACACACACACACACACGCACACACACACACACACACACACACACACATACACACACACACACACACACGGATGCGGTAGTTTGCAAAAGAGGAGCAAATAAGTCAGTCATAGGCACTTTTTTAATAGAGGACTATGAACTAAGTGGGAAATATGAGTTTATGCCTGGCATCAGTTCGATGAGTCACTTACAAAATGTGCTGTGGAAGGCTGATAGGAAATAAGGAGCAACAAAAGTCAAAGTGATCACAAGAGAAAAGTGGGAATCACTTTTCATTTCCTGTTACTTTTACACACTGACCCCCCCAAATTAAAGGAACACGTTGAAACTCATGCTGGATATCTATACTTTCTATCTATACTGTATGGATTGGTTAGGGTGTTAAAAAGGATGACACATTGTTTAATGGAAATGAAAATTATCAACCTACACAGGCTGAACTAAAAGACACCATGAAAATCAAAGTGGAAAAATGATGCAGCAGACTCATCCATTTTGCCAAAATTATATTGCAGCAACTCAAAATAGTGCTCAGCACTTTGTATGGCTCCCACATGCTTGTAAGCATACCTGACAACATCAGGGCATGCTCCTAATGAGACGACGGGTGGTGTCCTAGGGGATCTTTTCAGAGATCTGGGCAAGGGCTTCCTAACACCTAATGACAGTCATGTCCATTAATATGCCTCCAGACCATCACTGACTCAAACCTGTCACATGTGCTCAGGGTGAACCTGCTCTTATTTGTGAAAAGCCCAGGGCTCTAGTGGTGGACTTGCAATTCTGGTATCCTATGACAAATGTTGGGCTCCACAGTGCTCTGCAGTGAGCACAGGCCCTATTAGAGGATATTGGGTCCTCAGGCCACCATCCTGTAGTCCACACCAGTGGCTTGCTGAGGATCATTTTGTATGGGGTCATCCTGTTCCTCCCTTTACAAATGAGCTGATACCAGTCCTGCCGATGGGTTAAAGGACCTTCTATGGCCCTGTCCAGTTCTCCTAGAATAACTGCTCATCTCCTGGAATCTCCTCCATGCTCTTGAGATTGTGACAGCAAACGTTCTGGCTATGGCACGTATTGATGTGCCATCCTGGAGGAGTTGGACTCTATAGCATTCAGGTGAATGCAAATATAGCCATAAAACAGTCAGAAAGGAGGAGGGAAAATCGTCAGTGGGCTCCACCTGTAAAACCATTCCTGTCTGGGGGCTCATCTTGCTGTTACCCATCTGTTGCTAATTTCATTAATTTCCTTAACAACCCTCTTTGCTACTGAACTGACAAGATCAGTATCCCAGACATTCACGTGTTCCTTTAATTTTTTTGAGACGTGTCGAAAATTCCAGACAAAATCCATTTGGTCAAACTTCTTTTTATCAGGTGTCAAAGAAAAACAACAACAAAAGCTGGCTGTGGATTTTGCTATAATATCCAACAGAAACAATTATCTTAAGCTGTTGTAGCATTGCCATTTTAATAAACACCCCCTGAGGTAATTTATGATAGTGCCAGGACAGTTAAAGCTAGATACAGTATGTAAGTTGGAACAAACTATAGTTGCTCTCCTCCAGGGAGGAAAATTAATTGAGTAAAAACTGGCAACATTTTGGGCTTCAAATCCAAAACAGTGTTAAGATAAGATAAAGAGTCTTCATAGTTTCAGGCACTGTTCATGAATGGTAATAAACTGCTACTCAACAGGTGTGAATGTCCCTGTCCTTCAGTGTGCATGTGTGGAAATGCCAGAATCATCAACAGTAATCTGATGTGAGCTGGCTCTCAGCAGAAAGTGCTGCTCTGGAAATGACTCACATTTGTTCTGTCTTTGTTCCAGGCTTTTGATTGTATCTTAGCATGGGCCGGCTTTAGACTTTGTAACAACACATTGCAATCCTTTATGAACATTAAGCTGGGAACAGATCCAAGCTAAGTGTGCTTGTGTATGAGTGAGAGACAGGGAGAGGAGAAAGCCAGGAATAATTTCAGACAGGAATGGCCTGATGGGACAGCACAGCATGAGGTCCTGGCCAAGGGAAACATGTACAGTGCCAGTGAGTGAACACATGTCCTCTATTTTCCAGTGCAGTGACAAGTTTACTCCATTACAACTCTGCCCACGTTCCTGCTTGCAATTGTCCGAGAGGATTAGCTTGACATTCGGAGCACATGCATGCAGAACAACAGCCTTGGATTCAACAAAGCCCTGTCATGTAATTAAAATGGCAAAACCCACTGCATTACCAGCCTCACCGAAGGTCTTTAAACAAGAGCCAGAACATTCAAATGATCATTACTGACATGGAAAACATTAGGTTCGGAGTTTGGGTGGCAGCGATTGAGTGTTAAACTCCATTTTGATCCTAATAATGGAAAAACTCATTGAATATACAAAGCTGGACAACAGCCTCTCAGACAGTGCTGCTCATGGGGCTCAAATTTCTGCTCCACAATACCAAGGAGAGACCAGTGAGTCGTGTTTTCCTAGAAGTCTTTCACAATTCTGTCCCCACTTGCAAAATGTTGCGACGCTAGCCAAAACACATACACTAAACGGCTCCACAACTCTAAAACAACTAACATTTTTTCAGCCCGATGACTTCAGTTGCTTTTAAAGCTTACTTTGGTTTATTGTTCAATAAGTTTCAGAGAAACTCAAGTTCAGTAATGAAATATTTTTTTCCCCTCCTGGGAATAAAAAAGTGTTATATTTTAGCAAAATCCAAAAACAGACACGTTCAACCCTTTTTCTTTTTGTTTAGTTACATGAACCAACAGGTGAAACCTCCTCTAAGACACATTCAAAAGATCTTTTTCCATCTAATTTACTTTTGTTAAATTTTTTCCCCCCAAACCTGACAAGTAAATACCTTTGCTGTTCTAGGACTTCTAAAATTGAATGCATTAAGTTTAATTTGGTCTGTCCTTGAACAGCACATTCTGAACGTGCCAATTTTCTTAGTGTAAAAGAAGTTGACACAGTCTTAGGATGAGTGACTCACAGTTACATCAACTTTTTAATATCCTGCTTCAGCATGCTGAACCGTAGTTCACTTTCTTCTCCTGTCTCTGTCTTTTCTGGCATGAAAATGTTATGCAATGTACAAGGAAAGTATGATCAGACAGGTGAAGAATTTGCCAAGGTCAGTGTGGTGACACGAAACTATAAATCATCCCACTTTCCCTGAATGTGAAAGCTGTTGTTTTTTGATTTTTTTTTTTTTTTGCTACAGTTTCTATTTTAGTGAAATAATAAAACAAAATGTAATGTGGTTGACATTAAAGTAGAATCTCTGCAAGACAGAATCCAAATGCAATAGCAATCAGTTAAATTTGCAGCATCAATTTGAAACAAGGAAACGCGAAACTTTCAGTGGCTTGCTGTTCACCTTACAACCTGAACAACCAGCACGCAGATTTACTGTTTTACTTTGATCTTGCAACATCATTTATTTATTTGATCAAAAGCAGATCGGTGTTTTTGGTGAAACACCCATCTACCACGTTGTTGGGTACATGTGTTCAACTGCTTAATAAAGCAAATATCTAATCAGCCAATCACAGGGCAGCAAGTCAGTGCATTTAGACATCTAGACATGGTCAAGATGACCAGAAATGCATCAGAATGGGGAAGAAAGGAGACATAAGTGACTTTGAATGTGGATGCCAGAGATCAGGGGAGAAGTAGATGGACTAGAGCAGCAGTGCAACTCATGCCAGCTAAGAACAGGAAACTAAGGCTACAATTTGCCAAAACTGGGCCAAAATTGGACTGGAGAAGGCTGAAAAAATGTTGGCAAGTCTCCACTCCATGGATCCATCCTGCCTTGTATCCTAGGTTCAGGCTGGGGGTGCTGGTATAAAGGTGTAGACATGTCTGCATTGTCCAGTGAGGAACATGGGCAAATGCCCAAACACAACTGGGCCCATCGAAGAGGCAGCTGTGCCTTTAAGCTGAAGTTGACGTCCCCCTGGCTCACCATGTGGTCTCAACACTTCTGCTTTTTCTTAGTATAGTTATATTATAATATATGATTATCTAATTATTATATCTTATTATTATATATTATAATATAATATTTTACTGATTTAATGAGACAATTATTTTTTATACTTAATTGCAAAAACGAATGTGGTTGTTTAAAAAAAATCTGCTAATTCATTTTAAATGTGCTAATCTGTCACACACACAAAGGCTAAAAAGAACTCCAGGTGGAGCCGGAGGGTTTGTGTTTCCACTGTCTTTCTGCCTGAGACAAAAGGGTCTGAACTCACACGCCTACCTGCTGGAATTCTATACCTTTCTCCCCCCCAACCTTCAATTACCTGGTCTGTGAAATCACTGATGAAACAAATGTTTCATCCAAGGATACAGATAAGGATACGGATCCTCTTATACGCCTTTGCATGTATGTCAATGTCTGTTCGGTACCCTTAAACAGTTCGTGCCTGTATTGCATTATAAATGCCCGGGGAATGGGTAAAAGTACAGCCAGTTGTGGAATCACAATATCCTGAGCCAAGTCTTATTTAACCATAAATCACATAGACTCTGTTTAATATTATTTCATAGTTTGATATCCTTTTTAGATTTATATTGCTGACGGTTTTGGCTATGCTGTGCAGTACGATGGATGATTGAGCTGGAGGGATTGCGTGTTTTAAATGTGTTTGGCAGTGGTTATTGATTACTCTCTCCGACTCCTTTAATCGCACTGACTACTGCCTTAGAGAAAAGTGTTATAATGATGGAATGACACCTATGCATGCATGAATATATCCCCATGGGCTGCCCAAATCCATCCAAATGAGTCAAAATGCACTTACTCCATTAACATTAAAATACTCATTGCATACTGGACATTAATGAAGTCATTAAATGTCTTTGCAGCTCCAGAGTCTTGACTCAAAACATATATGCATGGTAATAACATGGTAAACATTTTCTCCATTTTCTTGCATCACCTAGTATGTTGGATTTGTCTGGGCAAGTGCCGCTGAGTGGAGAAGCCCAGTGGCCTAAAAAGCAATAAGAACAGAAAATATATAATATAATATGCAATTCAGTTTTTTAGTGTAAAGGGAAAAAGCAGGATACCTCAGTCCTCTAGCATCCATCCAAAGGGAATTGATGCTTTTTGCAGGAAAAAATTTGTAAAAATGGACTACAGAAATCTTAATGTATTTCATATGAATATCTATGTGGTTTGAATTGTTATTATGAATTAGTCTTGTACACAAATAAAAATAAAAAGTAAGAAAATCCATACTTGCAAGAACACAAACTTTACTTTTTTGTGTTTATTGTCTCCAGAGTTCTGGATTACAGGATCACAGGGACTGACGTCAGGGCTTTAAGAGTTGCTATTGTCAGAATCTCATAGATGACAAGAAAAACAAAAAGCTCACTCCATCTTGTGGAGTATAAAAATGAATTATAAGTTACAATACTGCAGCTGATAGAGCTGTTAATTGAATTTCAAATAATAAGATTTTTGGCTTTGATTTGAAAAGTGCAAGGCTCACTGCAAACATGCATGGAAAGGGATAGTGCGGTTCTTATCACTGTTTTTCATTTCTTGCACACTGTCATTTGAACCCGTTGACACCCTGATAGATTTCCAGCTCCTTTTCTCTCTAATTGTTGCCAAACATAAACCACAGGTTTGCATTTGAGAGGGGACTGGCTCAGAAATGGGAGCGAAGCTGCAGGTTCAGGGCGCTCAGGTTTATATTTGCATTCGAGTGCCTAATTGGTCAGTATGAAGTCTCTGGGTTATTTTGCACAGATTGCCTGTGAAACTGTTACGCACTTCTATAACAGTGATGGCATCTTGACTAATGATAACAGGACACAGTCCACCAAGAAACAGCAAAGTATGTTTTGGCTCACATTTTTCTCCGTGTTGGGCTGCTGTATTAATGAGGCAGCTCTGTTTGCAAAGTAAATAAACCAGAACCCTCCATATACACTTCATCTCTGTTGTCATATAACCTCACTGGCCAGAAATGTCATGACCGAAGTCACATTTCCAGCAACAAAACCTTAGTGACATGGATGGAGTGACTTCTAGCACATGCATGTTTACTTGCAAAGCTTGTACAACTAAGTAAATGTTTGACATTTCAGGAACTTTGCTTCTTTGACACAATTTTTACTCATAAGGTAACACTTGAGCTTGCAGGTGTTTTTTTTTAGTTTTTTTTAGCCTAGTTCTCTGTCAAGATGATCCCACACTGCTTCAATAATGTTGAGGTCCGGGCTCTGGGGAGGCCAATCCATGACTGATGGTACTCCATTGTGCATTTTTCTAGCAGTGTGTTTGGGATCATGCTAAAAAATAAAATTGTTTTCAATCAGCGGCTTCCCAGGTGGTATTGCATGGTGGAGCTAAATCTGATGGTACTTTTTGCATTCATAATTCCATTATTTTTGACAAGATCCCCAACACCACTGGCTGAATTGCAGCTCCAGACCATGACAGAGACTCCATCGTTTTTACAGATAGCTGTAGTCACTCACTGTTGTACTTCTCTCCAGATCTGCTCAAATTTGGATTCGTCACTCCATAAATTTCACGTTGCCACTGATTTTTATTCCATGTTTTGGTTCTTAAGTACTTTGTCATAACTCAGCCTTTTCTCCCTGTTTCCCTTACTTAATAATGGTGTTCCACTGATGGAAGGGAATGCTTTTATTTAATACCCTGAAGAGCATCTGGCCCTTCAGCTGATCTATACTGATGAATGGACCAACTGAAGAGCCAAATGCATCTCCAGTCCTGTGTCAGGTCTTTCCTGGATGTTTTTGTATTACTTAAGGCCACAACCTTCATTTTAGGTTCAACTAGATAAAATGCATTTTCTGCGAAAATACAACTGTGAATGCTCAATGCTTAATTATTGTAGCTAAAATGCATTTTGAAAAGCAGATATAAGTGGTAAAAACGCA
>VOQJ01016068.1:11130-22543 GCA_015052665.1 Apistogramma diplotaenia | reverse complement strand
AGTGGCTGTAAACCTCCTTTATTTCTCAGGTTTGTGTTCATATTTGTCAGCAGCAGCAGCTCCTGTGCAGCAGCAGCAGCAGCTCCTGTGCAGCAGCAGCAGCAGCTCCTGTGCAGCAGCAGCAGCTCCTGAGCATTTTCACTACAATCATTGCTCAACACAGAAGCTGCGGAGGTTAACCTCAAATGTGTGAATGGGTTCATCTCTTCTCAAATATTTCATAATAAGGAGGTAATTACACTGAGTGACAGTTACGGCATTCTTGGGATTTCAGCAGCCATGAGAACATTTAATAATTAACTTAAACTGTTTGTTTTTGTTGTTTCGTGGAGGCAGCAGATGTTCTCGTGCACAGGTGAGACAGCTTTTTGGAAACTAAAAAGCAACTGGAAATGTGCATCATAAACATGGATAACATACAGCGCATCCCAGCTTCTGCACGGATCATCAAACATGACTAATTTCAGATACGACAGTTATTTGTTAGTGATATTATTTAATTAACACAATAAAAAGATCAGAGGACAGGAAGCATAAGAAAGGAAGTCATGGAATGATCTCTTCCTACAAACAGCCTCTATAAACAAACATTATTATAAGTAGTGTTTGTGCACATGTACTTTGCCCTGACTTTTATTTATTTATATATTTATATCCAAATGGAGTGCTAGGAGCATCACAAACAGATTACAGCACAAGTCAGCTACATACCACAAGCACTGTGCATGTCTCTAATTTAACACGTTCACGCAACGCTGCAGAGGAGGAGGCTGTCTGCTCGGTGTCTGCAGCTCAGAGAAGCACGCAGAGCTTCAGGGATGAGAAGGAAGGATCTAGATCTTCTTTGCTTCCTCCTGCCATCTTTTATCAGGCTTCCAGTCCTCTGCAACTGAGTGAAGAGAGAGAAATGAAAGTGAGAGGAGACAGGCAGCAACGCAGTGATGCTGCCACAGGAGAGCACCTGTCTAGTCGGCCTATTTTTAGGCGCTTTGCGTCAGCTATACCATAAGTCTGTGAGGCTGTGATGAGAAGCTGCTGCTGCTGCAGGAAGGTTTGCTGTTCATCACCCTGGGCAGGCCGTCCTCCCGGGGTTATCGAAGCAGGCAGAATTAGCATCATAACTTCTTAAACTTTGAACTTTTGGTCACCGTGAAGAAGAATTCATCTTTTTTTATGATTCAGATAAAAACACGGGATTGTGAGCAAAATCACTGCCTCAGTTTAACAGCGCCCAGCACACAAAAACCCTCTTTAAATCCTACAGTTTCCCTTACAGGGCGAATAATCTGCTATTAGCAGGTCTTAAAATGAGTAAGTACAACAAAATGTGACATCAGCAGTGATCTCAGACCTCATCGATGTGGGACGTGGGCAGTCGTCCCAGAACTGCACATCCCAGCACCCCGAGGTCAGACTGTAACATTCAGAGAAACTGATATTTTTTTTAATTAAAATGAAAAAATAACGCAGTGCAGATTTCTGTTCTCACTGGCATGTTTCACTGCCTGATGGGACTCGTGTAACATTCAAAAGTGGCTTCAAAGACTAAAGTCACGACTTTCACATCAGCTGCCGACAGGAAACGATGAGGAATGAAACAGTTCTCACCGCTGAAGGATGCCTCTGCTCCACTGCGGGGCTCCGCTCAGTCTAGATCGTCACAAACTTATCAGAACCCAGCCTGTGGGGGGGGGAGGGGGTATTATAAATCACACTTGGTACGATGATCAAAATGTAAACACACTGAGGCTTTTTCCTTTCTGCTACATTTGTAAATGACGGCTGGTGAAAGTGACAGATGTGTGTGTGGTGTGTGTGTTCAGTGTCAGCTCTGGAGATGCGGTTAGAAGCAGGAAAAGAACACTTACGCTCCTTCATCCTTCAGTAGACTCAGGAACTTCCGAACTCTGTAGTCGGGATCCATCTGAAAGACAGACAGGCTGCTTAGCGCCAACAGTCAAATCTCTCCGTTTATTAGCAGGTCCTCAGTGCACAGGCTCTGCTTTCTTCAGGTGTGAAACATCGCAGCAGCAGGTCCTGGAGTTCATGCTTCAGTTCGGGTTGAAGAGCAGGGGAGGGAAGAGGAAGCAAAATGAATGGGAACCGATGCACTAACTTAGGAGTATGCCTGGAATCGCCTGTAGCAACCGGAGTGAACACAGGAGCCGTCAGAGACGCTGGAACGAGAGGAAAAAATAAAGACCGCACGCGTGTAGCTGTGCAGCCGTTTGCAGCATGTCTCGGCAAACACAGGTTCATACTTCAGGCTTAGGATGGGGGGGGGGGGCATACCTCAGCAACTACACAGCCCCAACAAACAGGCTGTGCACATAACCAGCAGCACAGTCTGCTGATGGGCTGATTCAGGTCGTTTCTGGGATGCTGCAGGCTGGAAGTCGCCATCTGTTCGGTGATCACGTTTTCATTTGGAGGATGAGATTCTGAGGTGACCAAAGAAAACGAATCTTTGAGGCTGCGTATATTTTTGTTCTGGTGCTCAAGAAGCTTTGCATCGCCCACAGTTCAAAATAATCCTTATTTATCAAATATTGGGCCTTTTGCCCTCAGTTCATCCGGCACCCTCCTTTCTCTTCTGATTGGCTGCTCTTTGTAAACAAAAGGTCTAAAAAGCATGTGGGAGGGGCTTCTATGCTTACAGCCAGAGCTCACAGAGAGCTAAGAGCAGTGTGACACCTCAGCCGTGTGTTCAATATGAGCAACTACTGCTGTAAAAGCACAAATATGAGAGAAACTGGGGAAAGACATAATCATCTGTGAGGCCTGCAGCAGTCTGGGCGATGATCAGCCAATGATTTATGATGAATGATCACTTTTAGAATCAATCAGGATGATTGTGCTCGTGTCCTGACAGGATCGATGCCCCTGCAGGCTCTGCAGGGAAATCGTTTGGAGGAACTCGGGGGAGAAAATAACTGCGCAGAAAAATGCATAAAAATAAGTGAAATGCCAAACCACAAATCCCTCCAGGCAAAGTCAGGAAGGTGAGAAGACCTCATACCCACTTTACTCATCTGCATAACTGGTGGGTTGAAAGGAAGACAAAAATGTGCTGTAACGTGGAGGTCTATGTTTTCATTTCTGCTCCTGCCTCCTTGGTTGTTGAACCTGCCCCTCTCGCTGGCCCCTCCAGAGGCTGATCGCTATTGATTTGCTCAAAAAACCGAACCGTGGAGTGTGCAAGGCTGTTCTGATGAGCATCTTATTCGTAACACGTGTATATAAGTTGGAAAGCTGCGCAGAGCATGCTGGGGAGAATGGTTTGTGAACTAGAAATGTACTGCATCACTCTGCTCAACAAATCATCAGCAAAGCCACACAGTTTTTCACTGCAGCTGATAGATGACAGTTTCTGTGCCTGACACACGGATCCTGTTGACTGTCAGGAATGCCGGCCAGATGTTAAAGAAAAGGAGGGCCGGCCTGCTCGGGCTCAGACCACACTCAGAGAAGAATAATTCAGAGCTTGTGCCAGTTTGAAATCTGTGTTTTGAATAAAACGGGAGGCGATGAGTTATTGAAAAGACCCTTTTCTTGCACTTCACGAGTTTCATACTTACCCTTTCTGCTCTTTAACACAACACGTGGAGCTGCACAACAGCACAGCTAAAGTGCATTATGATACCAGAAGTATTCACACAGGTGTTCCACAGGTGTATAATCCAAGCACCTGGACATGCAAACTGCTTCTACCAACACTTGTGAAAGAACGGGCCGCTCTCAGGAGCTCAGTGAGTTCCACGTTGGTGCTGTGATAAGATGCTACCTGTGCAACATCCTGTTCTCCATGGCTGAGCAGCTGCATCCAAGCCCTGCATCACTGAGCGCACTGCAAAGTGCTGGATGCAGTGGTGTAAAGCGCGCCGCCACTGGACTCTGGAGCAGTTCTCGGGTTATGAATCACGCTGCTCTGACTGGTCGAGTCTGGGTTTGGCAGTCGCCAGTGGAACTGTGCTTATGTGACTGCATTGTGCAAAGTAGTGAGTTTGGTGTGGAAGAACCTGACCTGAAGAACCTGACCTGAAGAACCTGACCTAAAGAACCTGACCTAAAGAACCTGACCTAAAGAACCTGACCTAAATGTGACAGAACACCTCTGGGATGAATAAGAGCAATCAGTGTCTGACCTCACAAGTGCAACGAGCGAATTTCTTTGGTAAGATAGTGTATGTTGAAATAGTCAAAAAACGACACCAATCCATTACAATGAGAGGTTTTAAATAGATTTTTGACCAACACTGTAATATGTGCATATACAAAATGCTTAATGCAAAGTACGGCCTCCTCGAGAGCCCACGCCGTGACCTGTCTGCACGACCTGCACAAAGGTCCAGATCTTTCGCTGAGGAACTGCTCCCGATTCCTGGGTGAGCGTAGCTTGCAGCTGCGGAATTGGTTGTGGCTAACTGTGATGAACAAGCCGAACCAGCATGTTCCAGGCACGTGCAAGGAAGTGTCGGGATAAGCTCCTGATCCAGAAAGGCGTGTGCTACTTCGGCTTCAGCAGCCACAGGCTGGAGCGTCATTTGTTTTCGACAAACAGATGATCAATATGCAGATGACATCCCTCCGTTTCTAAGCGGCAGATTTTCCAAAGGTGCACAGATGCCATCAGAAGCTCCAACTCAACGAGGAGAAAACAAAGTCCTTGTTGGTGTTCCTGACAGATTTGTGCCAAAGGTAATGGAAGCGCCAGGACGCCTCACCACATTTCCTACATCTTTTTAAACTTGCGTTTTTGTTACATTTGCTGCGAAGCACTTTGATATTTATCTTGAAAGGTGCTACAGAAATAAAATTTTACTTACTTAAATGATGTCGAGAGATGGATTCTTTCTTTGACTACTATTAAAATTTCTAAGGTAATGCTAGCACCTCTTAGAGGCTATCCTGTTGATGTTCAGCAAACCGAAGCCACAGTCTGCGACACCTCTAAAGGCCCAAAACTGAGACCATGCAAAGAAATAAATATGTTCATTCTTTTAGTCTATGGTAAATTATGTTTACTGTGATTATTGTTAGCATACCTTTTGCTCATAAGTACTACGACTTATAGTACTATTATTAATCACACAGGTATGTGGCTATAAAGTAAAGAACTGGATGACAAAGTGACTAATTCATTAATACACTTCATAAAATAAATTTCGATGGAGAATGTTTGTATCTAATCACAGCATCCATGCAGCAGTTTTTACATTTCACTCAAACCCCCAAATATTACATAAAAAAGCACCACGTGTTTCTCACCTGTGCTGCCATTTCTATGAGCATGAGCAGCTTTTTGATGCCGATCCACAGGCCTTGGCCCTGCACCGCTTTAGCGATCATGGCCCGCTCCTTCTCGTTGAAACTGACCAGCAGCTGTGAAAGCAGACAGACAGAAGCATCAGTATGAAGTGGAAACTCTTCACTCACTGTGAACACCTTCAGGAAGTGTGATCAGGACATTAGAAGAACTTCTTGGGAGAAGGAAAGCATCTCTAACTGGTTCACTGAAATAGTGGATGAACAAGGTGAAGAGTAACAAGCCGTGGTTGTGTGTGTGGTTTACCTCCAAGGCCTCGATCAGCTGCTCTCCTTTCGAGATGTTGGGGATGTGGATCGTGGTGCTGAACGCGTCCAACATCTCCATCTCCTGAAGGACGTCTTTACGACTTGTGGTGCCGATGATCAGCAGCTTACGACCCTGAGGGAGAATCAGGTGTCGTTTAATCAGCCTGATCTCCAGATAAAAGACTTCCTGACTATGAATGAGATCATAATTTACTAAATGAACTTCATCCACCCATCGGATCGTGGAGCTGCCACAGGATGAGAAGCAGGGTGCATCCAGGTACTTCAGCTTCCTCTCACACTCCAATGACATGCAGGTAGTGGGCTCACCTGCCCAGAGTGCACCCTGCCTCTCGCCCAATGGCAGCCGGGATAGGCTTCAGGGTGGAATTTGATGCTGTATTAAATAAGGCTTAAAACTAGTAACTGAGACCACCGACTCATCAGGAACCCGTTCAACTGTCTCTCAGATAAAACAAGAAGAGGATCATTTTCCCGTCCAATCAGATTTATTTTTGGACATCAGATACGTTTGCATTCACATTTCAACCCTAGAGGCTACATCCATCTTTCATATACAGTTTTATGGCTTTAAGGCAAGTCAGCTGACACACGGGGTGTTACTGTGCACCCACCACCACATCCACATTTTGATTTCCCCCCTCTGTCCACTTCTGCATGGCTGAAAAACAGCCAGTCATATGTATCCATGCACATCTGAGACACCTGCAGTGATCGGCTGTGATTACTAGTTAATGAATGACTGGTTTTCATGTTTCCTTAAACACTGTTTCAGTGGAAGTGGACCAGGACAGTTAGGGTCAAACACATACAGATTTATATGACAGTTGTTTTGCATTTTTTGTCTCCAGTTGAAAATGTTCTTTGTATGCGTTTATGTTCTGATTGCCTGGTTCATAGTTGTGGGAAATCATGCGGTAGTTGTCAAATTGTTAAAATGCTGCGATATAGGAGCGCTGAGTCTGTCCCAGATGAAGGCAGACATTGTACCGGGGCTCTAAGTCACAACAAGAGGACAAAGAATAGAAGATAACAATAGAAAGGAGAAAAAAGACAATAGAGCATAATGGAGCAGAGGACAAGAGCAGAGAGACAAACATGCGCAGGGAAGAAAGAGGAGAAGCAAAAGAAATGTAGCTTCACTAAGCCGACGAGTTGGAGAAGGACCAGAAGAAGACGAAGGAGGAGAGGCAGAGGAGTGGCGAGCAGACAGGGGGATTATGGCTGCCGCCTGCCCCCCCATGGCGTGGGGGGTTGTGATGCTGCATGCAGATGAGGTGCCACACAGGCGGCAGTGCTGCCAGGTCCTGGCTCTCTCACAGAGCCCATTCTCCTCCGTGTCCCCCTGGCCTCCCCCGGCCCCAGGCACCCCGCTGGGCCCAGCGCTTTACAACCCCGGAGGAGCGCTGCAGCCAGGCATTCAGCACCAGGCCCCGCGCCACTTCTCATGCACATGCAGCCATATAGTGGGCTATACCCTCATTCACAAACCCATCAACAACAGACACACAAACTACAAGCAAAGAAACTATGAGAAATGGGTCTCCAGCACCACCATTCACGCCGAGCACAACGGGCCTGGACCAAAACACTTGCTAATAACCATACACTCACACACAGGCGTTCACACATGCCAGTTGCAGCCAGGGACCTCCAACAATTTCTTAAGAGTTTATGGAGGCATCGGTAAGATCTGCTGCCCTCTTTCTGCCGACTCAGGACTAACACGACCTGAACTGTGTTACCTTTGGAGGGGGTTTCTTCAGCAGCACCAGCAGAGCCTGCAGCACCATGTTGGAGAAACGAGGGCCGATTGGCACGTAATCTGACGGCACACAGAATTATGTTATTTCACTTCCTCTTTCCCACAAAGTCTGATTGGAATAAAAAGTAACTTGAGCAAAGCAAGTGAGTCAAAGATGACAACGTGTTTTTTAAGCTGCCCGATCGTATTCGGCCGCCTCGTCCTACCCAGCAGGCGCTCGATGTCATCCACAACCACACAGCTCAGCTGGGACTTGTAAGCATCTTCAAAAATCTGTCAAAGGGGAATAAAAGGTTACAACCTGCTCTGCATCAAAGAGCAAAAACACACCAGCGAGCACTGAAAGAAGTCAGCGTGGCTGGTGTAAATACCCCCCCCCGTGTTTCTGTCTCCTAAGTGCTGCAAATCTCTTAATCTCAGCATTAGTGAAGCATGGGAGAAGCAGCTGGTTCTGAACCACAGAACATCTGGTGTTTATAAGCACCAGATCTGAAATCTGTTACCTTTTTAATGGCTTGGCATTTAGCGATCTCGGAATGGCCGATCATCTTGTCGGGGGAGCAGATCTTAATGAAGGGAAACCGGGAATCTTCGGAAATCTTAGCTGCCAGTGCCGTTTTCCCACTGTTAGGTGGGCCTGACGGAAACGCAGTCACAAGCGAGCCGTTTTTAATGATCAGTGAAATGCTTGTCCTGTGTGACCTCAGGGGCTGTTAGAGCACGTGTGTGTTACCTTCCAGCAGGACGGAGACCAGCGGCGTGCGGTCGCTGTTCTTCGTCTGCTGCACCAGCAGCTCCCCGTCCTCCAGGGCCGCCAACACCGGGTCACCCCACCGGATTATACCGTTCATGATGTAGCTGGCGTAGTCCTCCTGGTTGGTTCCAAACGCCTGAAGGAGCAGAGGAAAACAGTCTGAGTGAGCTCAACGAGAGAGAAAATCTTCATTGTAAACCAGCTCTGTCTTGTATAACCACACGAGTGCTTTCTGTGAAGGACGGGTCCAAATACAAGTAATTCACCAGAGTGTTGGGATACAATCCTGCTTGCATCTGAACTGCTTCCAGTAACTGAACAGGTTCAGTATAGGTGTAAAACAGTGTTGAGGACCCTGAGGCACGTCAAGGCAGTTTAGACTTTTATGCAAGATGTATGTGTGTATGCATGTGTGTGTGTATATACATAAATAATGTGATCTTTTTCATGCTAAAATAGAATTGTTGTCATCATCTATGAATTTTAATATTTACAGTTTTACAAAACTACCTGTTTTATGGAGGTAGTTAATAAATTGAAAGTAAATTTGTAAAGCAGGTTATGGTATGATGGAAGGTCACTGCCCCGCGTAGGCAGACAGAGTTTGCAGTGGACACTGGGAGGGCTGGAGAAGGTCGGGATGGTTTATTTAAACTACCAGCCAGCCTCAGATAAGTGCAAGGGAGGGAGGGAGGGAGGAAGGAAGGGAAGGAGGGAGGGATATTTTGATCATGTCACATCTATTTCATTGAGCTTTGGATTCCATTTTTGAGACTTTATCAGACACAGACTGAAGCAGAAGCGAGCGCGACACACGTGCATCAACTTACGGGTTTGATGTCGTTGTTCAGCGAGGCCATGAAGTCGTTCCTGCTGACCTGCAGCTTCTCTGCCGTCTCCATGTTCACCTCCACCGTGTTGCTGGCCTGCAGCAGAGCAGCAGGAGAAGCAGGTGAAGAGAAAGCAAACACTGAGGTGCTTCGGATGAACTCCGTGCCCCTGCTTGTGAAATCCATTACATGAAGTACTGCACATGTAGACTGCCAAATGTGTCAGAGGACAATGTAGCCCCTCAGAGCAGAAAGGTCAGACAGAGAGGGGGGGGGGATAAGTGCCTGAAGGAGTGAAGAGCAGCGTCACAGCCATCAGACATGTGTAATGCCCTTGTCTGTCATTTATCATCACCCTCCAATATGTGCTGCTCTGTGGGGGCAGAACGCTTAACAGATGAGAACTTCACCTTATCTTTGTGCCCTACTGAGCTGCACAGCTTTGAGCCAATGCACCTGATAAAACACTTAAGGGAGGGCGCACACACACACACACACCTGGGCACCTACCCGGCCCGCATCACCTGGATGGCTGCTTAAACTGGCAGTATATAGCCTTATATTGCCCACCAGGTGTGTGGCCTGCAGCTGAAACCTGTTCCCGTCAGAGGTTTAAAAAAAACACTCGACTGGTCAAAATTGGGTCATTTTATGGTTATTTTCTTGTGTTTTATAAAGCAGAAATTGTCCATGTACACATTAATAACTGGACAATAAGTGTGAGCTGTAAAAGAGCCCTGAGGACTCTGACCTTGATGTGTCTGTTCATGGCCGTGGACTGTGCCGCCCTAACCAGACCCTCCAGCTCAGCACCGCTGTAGTTCTTGGTCTCCACAGCCAGCTCGTTGACGTCCACGTCGCCGGCCAGCAGCTTGTTGTCCCGCATCCTCGCCGTGTGGATGTTGAGGATCTGAATGCGTCCCTTTTCATCCGGTAAGCCTTGAAGAAGAAAGCAGTGAGCACGCTGGAGTCAGTGGGCTTTCCCATAAGACACTTCACTGCTGCGTGTGATAGCTGCGGTGCTACTTATCTGCACTGTGTTAAATGCATGTGAACAAAAAGGCACTCAATTCCCTTTAGATAAAAGCATTTTCCTTAATATCAGTTATTTGTGCAGTCACGATGACTTTCACTACCTTTCCACTCCACTAAGTGAAACCATGGATCTACGTTTTCTCCACTTCTTACCTATCTCCATCTTCACCTCCAGTCTTCCAGGCCTCAACAAGGCCTCGTCTATCAGGTCCGGCCTGTTGGTCATACCTGAGGGAGGGAAGAAGAGGAGTGATGAGACAGAGTCCAGGCATGAAAGTGTGTGAGAGTGTGTGAGCTTCTATAAAGTGGGAGAAAATGCTAGTGTGTGTGCACCTATGACCAGGATGTTGTTGAGCTGCTCCACTCCGTCGATCTTGGACAGCAGCTGGTTGACCACAGTGTCGTGGACTCCCGTGCTGCCCGCCATGCTGCCGCGCTGCTTACAGATGGCGTCGATTTCATCAAATATGATGATGTGAAGGCCGCTGTTGGCACCGAGCTGTTGGCCCACAGAGGACGAGACAGGAAAGTGTAAACATGAGCCACTCGTATCATCTGTTCACACAAGCAGGAGGCCTCTTTGTATCAGGGTCTCTGCACGAGCCACGCTGGATATCAGAAACCCTGCAGGTAACGGTGGCATACAGGTACTTAAGAACACCAAAGTGATGCAGGTTTCATTTCTGAGGAAGGAGAAACACTGCAAGGTGAAAGAACACTGATGTGATGAACTGTAAAAGAAACGTATCTCATCTCTTTCCTCTGTTATAGGAATTTCCTGGAATACTTTTCCTAAACAGAAATCGAACCATTGGATGGAAGAAATAATTTCTGTTTAATTTGTTGGCATATAAGAAAGTTTTATTAGCCCATAAATCACAAATGACTGTCAACAGCCAGAAAGAGTCGATTTTTCACACGTTTTTGAAATAAAATGTCCTATAAATCAGGCGCTGAGTGAAACAGGAGCAAATCTGGAACATGTGCTGAGTCGAAGGGAACAGAAAACACGAGTTTAACATGAAGCTTCCAAACGCGTCTGAAGCTAAGAACCAAACCAAACTATACATTTAAAATCCACACAGCAAATTAAAAGGAAATTTTACATTAAAATAAAACTGTACTATTCAACTGCAATACGTTTGTAGCAAAGCTGCTGCAGAGCATCGTTTCTAAAAGACTTTTCTTCAGGTGGGACGAAGAAAACGAGAAGAAAGCGTCGCTGCTTTTCTTTCATCTGCACTTGAATGCAACTATTGAGCTTCTATGAATGAGAAAGCAGCAGGGTGGGGGGTTATCGCTGCATCTGCAGACCTGTCACACTGACGTAGCATTTAAAGCAGGTACAGAGCTGTCCGTGTCACACACTGGATGCTGTGTGTGTGTGTGTGGGGGGGGGGGCTAAAAGGGGGGCAAAAAGAACCCAGCCCCCCC
>VOQJ01016067.1:21638-58216 GCA_015052665.1 Apistogramma diplotaenia | reverse complement strand
CATTGTTGTGGGACTAATCTTCCACAATGAAGAAACAGTCTATACTGTAGGAGGGAGGTCAAGCAGTGGGCTGGTGCCGGTAGAACCACCTTCTGCTTAGCATCAGCAAAACAAAGAAACTGATTGTGGACTTCAGCAGGAAGCACTAGAGGGACCGTCATCCACTTTTCATCAGTGGTGCTGAGGTAAAAAGGGTGGACACTTTCAAATACCTGGGAGTGATCATCTCAGGGGACCTGTCCTGGACCCATCACATTAACAACACCATGAAGAAGGCCAGACAGTGTCTCTACCTCCTCAGGTGGCTGAGAGACTTCAAGCTCTCACTCGAGTTGCTCAGGAACTTTTACACCCACACCAATGGGAAAATCATGGGTGGGAGCATCACCACCTGGATGGTGGTGGGATTTTTCAGAACCACCCTGCCTGACCTGTAGAACATTTACACCAAGCAGTCCAGGTTAAGGGCTAAGAAGATCCTTAAACAACCCAGCCACTCTGGATACACTCTTCTCCCTGCTGCCATCAGGCCAGTGTTGCCTGAGGACTAAGACTGAAAAGCTGAAAAAAAGTGTTTTAATCGACAAGCCCTAAGCGGGACCGTTATGCACAATGTAAAATATTCTGTTCTATGTGACTTGCAGTATACCATGCCATGCACTTACAGAGACTGTTGCAATAACATACCCTCGCATAAATACCTAATGAATATCTAATCAATCTAAATGGACCTCAGCCTCGACAAGCAACTTTTTAAAGACGCAAGTTAGCAAACACTGAAAACCTCAAGCTCGTCCTCGATACTGCCATCCAAGACACCAACAATGATTTCCACCACTGTGTTCCTCTCAGTCCGAGCCCTCTTAACAAGTGTATTAAACTGGTGGGTTACCATCCTGTGTCCACTACCAGGTACCACCAGGCCCTGCAGCAGGTACCACTAAGCCTGGTAACAGCTACCATCAAGCCCTTTAATAACTATCACCATTCCAGCAGCAGCTGCAATCAGCCTTGTTTGCTGACTTTAACTGTAGCTATCAACCTTGTCTACTAGACTCCAGCTATTAACCTTGTTAACTTTCAGCCTTTGGTCATGTTGGCTCTTATTGGAACTGCTTTCTACTCTCTAGTCCCTGGCTAATGAAGTTGCAGGTATTAGCCATTCACAAAAACTTTTATGTTTATTTGTCATTGGGTAATATTTAGCTGTCCATTGGCATCATCATGGCACGCTGCTTGTTATTTTGTATTTTGTTGCTTTCACTGTTTTCTAGCTGGCCTTGGATTATTGTTGGTCAGAATTTAACTTTGCCAAAGCCTGAAACAGACTGTTTTGGTCCATCAGAAAGGGATCAAGTTTGTTTATGGATTACTTGTGCTGTGTCAGCCCAATTGACCTTTTATGCTCTTAACAGTTCTGTACTATATAATCATACTATGAATGATGTTTTTAGAGTATCCTTATTACCATACCTTTATAACATGTCTTTAAGGAACTTAACTGCTTGGAGATTTTTTATTTTTAGTCATACACTTATTTTTTTACTTTTATTGATCTCAGGAAATGTCCAGGTTCACCCTGGTCCATGTACGTAGTAACTGGACCAGGGTTAAATAATAGACAAATAATTCTTCACGGTCAATAGACCTTTCTTATGATGACATCTGCTCTCATAATGGTATGGGTTCCATGCATATTAATGCAAGAAGTCTATTACATAAAATGGACCTGAACTCAGGGTGTAGGTTGAATGCTCTAGACCTGAATTTGTTTTTGTCTCAGAAACCTGGCTGCACAAATCTACTGTCTATCCTGATTTGCATTTGTCCTGTACACTCTTCACTAGCAAGATTGGCTAACTAGGGGTGGAGGAGTTGCCATCTTTCTGGAAAAACCTATTCTGAAACAATTTGATTTATTGGTTTTGAAAGTACAGCTATCAAAAAAGCTTTTCGTTGTCAATAGCAGGTTGTTATCGTCCCCCCTCTGCTCCAGCCTGTTCTTGTCTATCTTTAAGTAATTCCCTAGCCCCATTCACTCTGAATTTCTCTTACTAGGTGATTTAAATTGGGATATGGTGAACCCACTTGATTCAGTTAGTGAGCAATTTGATTCTTTAAATCTATGTCAACTTATATCCCAACAAGTTGGTTGGGATAATTGTTAATTGTGTTAATTTCAATGACGAAATATTTTCGCCATAGTTTTAGTCAACAACCTTTTTTTTCACAACGAAAATGAGACAATAACTAAATAAAAATGACCTAAAAAGACGAAAAATTAACTGACACTTGCGCAGACAAATAAAAACGAGATGAAAATGCTTGGCGGGGACGACATCCAATCAGAATTGATTTAAGTTCGTGAAAGGGCGGGCCAAGTTAGACACCCAATCCAACGCACACAAATTTAATCTAAACCCGGGAAGGCCACGAGTTCTGTTAGCAGGAGAAAGAGAAGAGCCGATGTATGGACACATTTCTCCTTTGACGTTGAGAAAAACAAGACGCAGTGGGGCGACTCTCGGGTTAAAAAGTCTTAAATGACAGATGCAAGCAAGTCAGCCAGTTCTCCATGCAAAGGTCAGCATTTTAATGTCCTGCAGGGTTAAGTGTTTTTCCCAGTTTAGCCCTTGTGTTTAGAGAAAATCAGCACACACAGTGGGTTAGCCTTTCCTAATCTTGAGTCCTGAAGGCACGCTGCACTGTGCCTTTGTCCTGCTGTAAAACGCTCGTATTATCTCAGTAAGGTGGTGTTAATGATCAGGTGTGTAGGAAGCAGGTGAAACGCTATAATGTGCAGGGCAGTGTGTCCAGACCAGAGTCGGGAAGCTAGCTGGCTAACTCCAGACATCTGCGTTTGATGATCATGCTCCAAATGGTTCCTACACGCCTAGAAACTACATGAAACCGATCAGGCAGTTTTATTTAATTAATAAATGAGTGCAGTCATGACCAACAAGCTAATGCGCAGTGTGATCCTCTAGTAAACACTGTGACCTACAGATTTCTGCTATGCTGTGTGTCTGAAATAAGACGTTGAGTAAAACTCTCTGCCCGTTATTTATTCATCTATTTACTCCTATGCTAACATTTATTTGGAATGCACAATTAAAAATACTTTCATAGCAAAAAGTGAAATGGAATTAATGTAGAAAATGCATTTACATTTTACACTCTTTATGTTTTAGTTGACTGATCAACTGTAGATTTATTCGTCTATATTCTTATGATGATTTGTCGCCTAAAACTAAATTACATTTTCGTTAAAAGACTAAGACTAAAACTATTTCGATGACTAAATTATGACTAAGCCCAAGTCAAAATTAACACTGCAACCAACTCGATGTGATTCTACAAAGACAGCTAAAACCTCTTTAATTGATGTGATTTTTACTAATGCTCCACAGATGTATCACTCTGGTGACTTTTGTAGTGATATAAGTATCACTGCTTTATGCTTGCGTGCACAAATATCAGAGTACCGGCTCTGTTGGGTGAATTACTCAAAAGCATCTTCTTAAAACCTTCAATGTCCAAGCCTTTATACATGATTTAGCAAAGTTAATTGGGGCAGAACTGACCTTGTCCTTGCAGTGGAGGAAGCATGGTCTTTGTTTAAATACTACTTTGAAATAGTGATCAAATGCTATGCTCCTATAAAACAACTACGAATAAAAGACAACTCACAGGAGAACCAAGTGCTACCACTTGGTTCTCCTGTGAGTTGTCAGTCTTACTGCAGGAAAAAAATGTGTGGCTTAAGCACGGCAAACTGGGTGAAAGAATGATTGGCTTGCTTATCACCAACTTCGCAATAAAGCAACAGAAGCAGTCCGTCAGTCAAAGTCTATTTATTTTAAAGATCAGTTTACACAAAGTGCCTCGGATCCACAGCTATTTGGGAAAAAAGAAAAGCAGTTGGAGAATAAACCTTAAGCTTCACCCCCTATCGCTTGTAGTGAATAACATTATAGTAATTGATAAGCTGCATGTGGCTAACTTTTCTAATGAGCGTTTTACAAAGGTTGGCTGTGTTTCTGCCTCCACATCTGCAGGTTTAGATTATAGTTCACAACTCTTGAACTTACCTAAGCTATCTTGTGCAGGTTCCATTCTTACTCAGTTTCAATCCAGCCTTTATCCTGTTCCTCAGAAATTTTCTTTTCAACTGATTAAAGAAAATGAGGTTAGAAAGGAATTACTCTCCTTAAATTCTAAAAAAAAAAACTAAAAAAAAACTGTCACGCCTAGATGGACTTGCCCCATTATTCTTTAAAACAGCCTCCCCGATTATTGCAGGACCATTGACAAGCATTTTCAATCTCTCTCCTTTAACTGCAGAAATTCCTGCTGATTGGAAAACCTCTATTGTTCATCCTGTTTTTAAGGGTGGTAATCAAGAATCAAGTTGATGTTAACTGCTATAGATCTATATCCATTTATCCATGTAAATCAAATGTTTTTGAAAAACTTGTAAACAAACAACTAACTGCCTATTTAGTATAACATCTTATCCAGTGCCCAGTCTGGTTTCTGTTCAGGGCACAGATGTTTTACAGCTGTTTTAAAGGTTCTTAATGATATAACCTCAGCACTAGATTCTAAGGAGAACTGTGCTCACCGAGACCTTTTACTCGAATGATGAAAATGCGCTTTCACTGTTGCCAACCCGTCAGTAAGAAAAGCAGCTATTGGCTGTCCTAAAAGTTGATAGAAGTTTCTATATGATGTCATCATAGAATTTGCATGAATAAAATCAAATCTGAAATCAGAAGTGATTTAAACACCTTTGCAGTTCCAGTCATAACCTATAGTTTTAACATTATTAACTGGAAAATAGAACTAACTGGACTTCAAAATAAGAAAACTGCTCCCAATCCCACAGTCCAACAAGAACAAAAAAAGCACAGTGTGATTCTAACTGGTCTTCGCTGTGGATGTGAGCATGAATGGCTGTTGGTTGATACAAAATGATTTCAACATATACCTCTAAAACAAAGAAGCGGATCTCCTTAAGATAGCTAGAGACCTTCAAAGAACCAAGAAAACAATATCACTACATTATGAAGCCACTAAATTCATAAGAGAGCTCAACATGCCAGAGATACAATTAATGGAAAATGAGTCAATCACTAGGTACGCTAGGCAAGCATAAATGGCAGAACAATTAAAGAACAAATGGGAAGAGGAAAAACTGATGTGGACCAAACCCAAAAAAGCCACTAGCTTAAAACAGCAGACCTAAAGTCAGAAACTTAAGGGCTCATCATTGCTGCTCAAGGCCAGTGCTACAATTGAAACCTTGAGGAGAGGCACCTTGAGGCTTCTGTTGTCAGCTGTGCTGACCTGTGCTGGTGCTGCTCGATTTGTTGTGCTTCTTTTCCCCATGTGAAGTCACTACAACTGATCTTTGGGTTCCCCCACCTGCTGAATCCCACTTTAACTCCTGACCCCTGTTTATTTGTTGAAGCGGAGTTATGCTCGACAATGTGGGCGATAGCAAATAGAGCTTTTTTTCCCCTCTGCTAATGTTCTACATAAAAGATTCAAGCTGAGTACATTCATTAGAATTTAGATTGAAATAAACTTTGTTTTCTCGTGTAATATTTTATTTTATTGTCATGTTAATATAGCACAAGGTTCACTTTGCACAAAAATAGCTTGTGGAAATCTCCAAAGAGCTACTTTTTACTTTCTTACTTACATTTCAGAGTACTCAAAGTGTACTTTTTCACTTTTACTTGAGTAAAGACAATGAATCAGTACTTCAACTTTTATCTGTATGTGACCTCTATTTCATCTGTTGAGAGTTTGCATTTTTTTAAAAGAAAATACAATTCAGGAAGATTTATTTAATTTGGACTCAGCTTGGGTGCACCTGCACTTATTGACAGTCATTTACAGTTTTTTGGTGAAATCATCAAAAAAAATTAAATATTAAAAATACATACTGTACCATCTCAGTAATTTCAATTTGTCCACTTGTGAAACACGAACCATTGCAAATCCATTTGAGCTGCTTTGATGCAAACGATAGTGACAACAGGTGCACTGAGGAGGCAATACCAAGACAACCCTAAAGAGGGACTGTTTTTACAGGTGGTGACGACAGACCGTTACTCTCTCCTTATCGCTCCTGACTGATATTCTCCTTCTTCTTTTAGTGTGTGTGCAAGGGGAAAATGACGGATCCAGTGGTTCCCTTATTTTTTTTTGTGTGAACAGTATATATTAGAAAGTCCTCTGAGTATAATGCAGCCCATTTTAACAGCACCATAACTCTAAACCATTTGATGCAATTAACATCTCTGTCACAGAGTAGATGATGAAAGAACAGTGGCTACCAAGTCTATATCCAATTAACATAAATCATAATTGATCTACAAAAAGCTGTGTTTACTACATAGCCTCATTATAAAGTAACAGCAAATGATTTTGTTGGAGTCAATAGTGAACAAGCCAGAAACTGCACAGTGTAGTGCAAATAAACAAGATCTGACTGAAATCTGGCTGCTAATGAACATAACAATGACAAAACAAAGCAGCACCAAAGAAACATTTTTTTTCCCTTTTTAGTTCAGGTCCTTTTATGCCATGTGTCCAGTTATTTTAATGTACCACAAATCAAAATAGCAATAATACACACGGCTTTCATCGTGCCTAATTGTTTGGGGTTTTTTGTTTGTTTGTTTGTTTTTTTAGTGCTTCAGGTAGTTTGTACAGTATTCCCATTAGATGCCAGCTCAGTATATTCAAATCAAGAGGGGTTAAGGAGTCTACATGAAGAAATAAGCCGGCAAAATTTGCATTCTGCCAGCTGGTTGTTATTAATGTTTAAATACTAACATTTTAATATAGGATATTCACACTCCTCTTGAAAGCCAATTGTGATTCATTTGTTGTCAACTTGTAATCTTGGAGTAATGTAGAACTTCCACTATAATACTGTGGTTATTAAACACTTGCTGATTAAGTTTAAATTGGCAAAAAGGCAATAAAAGACATTTGTTTGATGAGGCTTGTTTTATTATAGTTATCCTCAGTTTTTTCGCCTCGCTCCCACATTATTCTCAACCTGCAACGTTTTCTTCTTCAATTGACTCATGAGCAACCCAGTCGTCTCATTTGAAGATAGTGCTTTTAAATCATTTTACTATTCTGGGTCATCATTAGCCTCTCAGACAGCCAGTGAAATGTTCTGTTCGTGCTCTGCTTCTGTTTTATTTATTTCAGACCAAAATCACCAAGGATTCTGTGTCTGATTTCATCCTCAGCAATACCCTCCCCTCTTTAATACTTCCCTTTGTGCATTTGCTATACTTTATTATTGTTGACACCCACTGTGGCTCTTCACAAGCTGCTGATGATTCTTTTCATACTGTACAAGAGGCTGGATTTTCACCGAAGCTCAGAGTTATGCTCTGCAGGCCCTGAGATGTCTTTTTCTTTGTCCAGTAACGCCATCATTTTCTGAGTTTGTTGCACTTCACTGTAAAACAAATCTGTGTCCAGTGGATTTTTACTTTTTAGAACAAAGGCACAGTTCATTTACTAACCATAACATGTTGTAGTATTTGAAAAAAAAGAAATAGAGGAATGTTAAAATGATCATTTAAAAAACACATTTATTCATCCATTATTAACATTTTTTAAATTTATTCTATTTGTATAATTGTGGTTCTTAACCTGGAAGGGGGCCTGAGGGTTGGGGAGATGGTGCCAAAATGAGTTACAAAGTAAAAATCATTTGGAGAATGCTACTGACTAATGACAGCACAGAAAAGCCAGTTTTGGTTGTTTTCGCCTCTGTGATTATTTCTCTTCTTTCTCTTTCACTCTCTGCAGGTCACAGTAGATGTTACTTTTGCCCAGAACTTTATCATTTCTTGCCTCAACCCGTCTTTAAAGTCTTTACCTTAAAATTAAATAAGCTGCCAGATATGGGATTTGCTTTTTCTCCCACATAAAAAAACGGCTGATCTCAAACAATGATGGTATAAAGACATTAATATTTCATAGACACAGAACAGACTCATGTTGTGTTAATGATTTTTTTTTTTAAATCATACTTGTGATAAAATCCCCCAGCAAAGAACACGGTACGAGCGTTTTGTCGAGCAACTGTGAAACAAGAGCAGACTATAAACTTGCAGAGATGCAATATCATCTGATCCTTTGTCTACATCTAACACAGTTCCATGGGGGGCAAAAAAAGGTGGAGTATCATCATTATCATCACAAAAGTCAGAGTATCTCTTAGCAGCAATGAAAGGAGGATGGAGAAGACAATGATGACTGCCTATTAACTCTAAAAGGCTTGCTTCCTGAATTAAAATAGCTGACTGTGGCATTATGCAGCTCATAAACACAGTTAAACTAAACTACTCTTCCCAGCTGGGCGTGGGAGGCTTTGAATAATTTTCATCCCTAAAAAGAGGTCAGTCCCCTGAAATTTTTTTGCTGTGTTGAGGAAAACTGTTTAACTCAAACAGCTTGACCTCTGAAAAAAAAATATCCAAACTACCAATAAATGGTTTCATCGGACAGAAGACCTTCTCTAGGCAATGATTTATTAGCTGTCAGTCTAAATGTTGTGTGCAGATTAGACATCAAGCAGAACTTTAAATCGACTCCCATTTTTACAATCTATCCTGAAGTCTCTGCAGATTGTCCTGACGGACACAAGGCCAGTGAGCCGTGCCTGGTTTACCAAAAGCATCTTGCTGCCATAATAAGCTTTTTCTTCATAAACCAGGACTGACAGAGAGGAACGATTGGCTCATAGACAGGAAACCTGTGAATTGTAAGGTGCATTTGACAAACTGGGCTGTGGACACTTGAGCATAACAGACCTGATGACAGGACTGGTCTCTTGTGTGGACCATGAAACATCTACACTAGTGTTTTTCCATTCTGATGGGCTGGGGCCCTTCACATAGTCACAGAACCATAACTAGGATGAAATTATGCGGGGTTTTTTCACACATTTTGCCAGTGAGCTTGAAGGGGACGGTGTTCCAGCCATGTAATCATGTCATATTTGATGAAATTAAAAAGCAAGATCTTTAATTATTTCGTCATGCTAATCATACATAAAATTGTGGGAAAAGTAAGTAGTAAAATGTTGTCTTTTTTTTGAAAGCAAAGCCTTCATCCTCTTTGAAACAGCACCCACAAATGAAGATGGAACAACACTTTAGAGAAAAAAATTGCTATTCAATAAAAATATCAGTACATGTAATGAAATGGGTAAGTAGCACTGGCATCAGACTGGTATATTGCCACTTTTAGTACATTTAATTTCTTGTGGGCATAATTTCCACAAATTCTCTGATATTGGACTGCCAAGGTTTTCCACTGTTCTTCCATGCAAACATCCAGATGCAAGATGTGTGAGTGTTTTCTGGCGTGTACAGACTGTTTGAAATTGTTGCCCACAGCATTTCAAAAGAATTTAAATCCGAGCTTTGACGAGACCGTTCAATAACTCTGTTTATTTGTTTAGAAGCCATTCCTTGGTGCATTTTCTAATGTGTGTAGAATCAATATTCAATTGAAAGGTCCACTTCTGACTTGAGGCAGCAGAGTTCAAGCAATCCCAAAACTTAACATTTCAATTTTTTTTTTAGTTTTTCTTCTTTCTTTCTTTTTTTTTTGAATCAGTTTGATCTGCAAGCGCTGTTTTAAAGCACATCAAGTGTTTGCTTGTTCAAATACACGACAGCACAGTAGAGGTAAATTAAACTTTATTTGTGCTTCATTACATTTAGCCTCCACTTCAGAACTTGCTTCACCCTTCTTCTTTTTTGCCCCCACTTCATATGGACGATTGACTCTCACTGTTCCGAATTACAGTATGTATGTGTCCAGGTTGACACACAGATGCGCTTTTCATCTTCACCTGCCGAAGGAGGAGAGCGTCTCACCTTCAGTCTGAGGATCAGACGTGTACGTGTGATGCGCACCTGCATTAAAATGGGCTTTTCTAATGTAGGAGACGCGTCACGTGGGACAGCAGAAGCAGAAATTGAAAATATGAATATTCATTGAATCTGTATTTTTAAGGAGACGCGATGAGATGAAGAAAACCAACCAAATAATTGAACGTTTAGTTGAGAAACACATAAGACACAAATTATCATTCAAAGCGGAGGATATGTATATATCTTAAAATGTCTGGAGGGCATCTTTAAAAAATTCATCACCAGCATTTCCTTGCAGAGTCAGTGTCGCTGATACTCAGGATTATCCAAAAGACCTCGCAGTCAACAGTTTTCTTCTTAATGAGAGCTGTATCGCTGTTAGGACGTAGTTGAAATGAAAACTATCGGCAATGTGCTCTCTGGATTATCCTGAATAACAGGGACATTAATTCTGGAGATACTGGTGGGTAATCCAGCCTTGTAAATGTTAAATGAATTGCATTGCTCGATACCGTGAGACAGATTCACTTGAAAATTATTTGTTGTTGTTGTCTTTATTTCATTTTTATTGCACAAATTTATTTAACTGTAAAAGGCGGAAAACCTAAGAATCTGATTTGCCATGTTGCACCTCAAGGAAGTCAGAAATCACTTCTGAGCAAGCACTGTGGGTGATAGAAATAAAATAAAAAAATTGAGATTCAGATATATACAGTCTCCTAGCCTCTATGACAGCTGGGATAGGCTCCAGCCCCTTGCGACCCTGAATTGGATAAGTGGTTAAGAAACTATATAGATAGATGGATACATACAGTCTATCACAAAAACCAACCTACCACCCTGATATGGTCAAAACAAGCTCACTCACCACTGCACTTTGCAGACACTGCTGCGCCATCAGGAGACAGCAGATGAGACATAAAAGAAACAAGCTCAGACGCACTGATTGAGGATGAGCAGCAGTGTTGGAAAACCAGAATACACTATGTCTTGTTTGATGCTGTGGATTTGTTGCCTCATCCACCACTACTTTGGTCGGGGAGTTGGGGATTTGTGGTCTGGGATTGCAGCAGGCCACAAAGGCAGCTTCTGAAGCAGCCGATAACAGCAGCCAGTTGCTCCTGCTGAGAAAAAAGGCCAAAAGTTTGAGTCCCAAACATGCAAATCTGTCCAATGACTAATACAGAAAAACAATGACCGGATGGAACAACCGTGGCGGGACAAGTGGGTACTCATGCATTGTTTTCTATTTCTGGATTAACATAAATAAGGATAATTTATTTGATGGTTGAATCGCACAGAAAAGGTTTGAAATTCCCACTTCAATACACTTAATGTAATTGCTTACATCGCATAGACTTTCAAGTGCTGATCCTTTTAGAGTTTTTTTCATTTTCTTTGTTTCCTTCACCTTGAGTGAATACAGACTTTTAATACAGAGAGTGATGCTGACTCCTTAATTGCACTTTCATAAAGGTGCTATGTGCTTTCTTGACTGGAGTATTAATATAAGGAGGCAAAGTTTCTCAATCTAAATCTGAAAACATTTTATAATAAGCTTTCTATGAATGTGGCAACCCAAGAAGGAACATACAATAAACAAAACATTTCAATTCAGGTTATATTTCCTCCATAGAATCATTTACTAGAAGAGCCTTAAGTAGTGGAATAGATTATCATGCTACATAAAGAATGTATTCTCCCTTAGCCTATGGCGGTGGGAAGGCGGGGCTGTGCCCTTCTGTTTAATTATGATAAGTCAGCGAGCTATAATACAAAGGCAAAAGCAGTTTTTACATTTGGGCAGATGTAGTTCATCTGGAGCAAAGCCAATGACAAAACACAGAGGACTGCATATGCTATTTGATTGAGAACATAAAAATATGAAAAACAAAAGTCCAGCACTCAGCTGGATTCAGCAGGAATAAGTTAAACACACACACACACAGACACACAATGCTCTGCTGGGGATAGTGTAGGTTTGGTGTAGACTGGAATACATGTGTTTGCAATGCCCATATACACTATTTTTACTTCACTACATTTCAGAGTGAAATATTGTGCATTTTGTATTAATTAAAAGATTCAAATATCATGCATTGCTAAAAAAAAAACCCAAAAAAACAATTAAAGGGAACTGAAGTACAAAAAATGAGTAAATGATCATAATTAGTGATTCATTATTTAAACTCATGGTCCCAGCTCCTCGGATATGTGGATTTTCTGCCTTAAATTACCGTAACGCTTAACGACTTGTACATTTACTTGGAAACAGCAGTCATTTCAGCATTAATTTTGATAACAATAATCATCAGTTAAGCCAACAGCAGCAGTCAGCCGCACCTCAATTAGCTGATGTTTTCTCATGAATGCATTACAAAAACAAATGCATACTTCATGTATATACACTGTGGTATTGGTGCATTTGGACACTGCAGTTGTGATAGGGAGCAGGCGGTGGGACCATGATGGACAGACAAAAGCAGGGCAGAAACTCCTTTAATGTTCTATCTTATAATCCAGAGTGCACCTCTTACTGGCTGGTTAGCATGCAAGCAAACACACATCCGATAGGCAGCGGAAACAAAGCAAAAGCCTCAGGAACAAAAGTGAGTGGCAGGATGTGTCATGTTTTGCTTTTCAGTCTTGTCACCTTTCCGTTGCATTTCTTCAACACATTCGACACTGACTTTCACCTGAAGGATAAGGCTGCTGCTACACAATATGTTTGTCATATATTTTTCATCAATAGACCAAAACTAAAAAAAATATGTTACTTTATCTATCAGTACTTTCCAGCAGCCTCACAACGTGTTGTCAGCGGCGCTCAGCTGCAGCCCGCTCGTTCCTGCGGAAAATATATTTTGTTATTTTCCTTTAAGCAAAACGACAAAAACAACAGTGCGATTAATACAGATTTGTTCATCTCATGAGTATTCATCTCAGGTGGTGCGTTTAAGTTAGATGGACTCAAAAAGTGAATGAATAAATAAAAATGCCGTAAGTTACATAGTGAAAAATTTGGAACATTTATTTGTTTTTCGAATTGTTTTTTTTTTCCCCTTTGTTGTTTTTGTTTTTGTAACTTTGTTGATGATAAAAAAAATATCAACAGACTTATCCTTCAAAATTAAGCCCATTATTTTTCAGTTAAACATGCACATCTAATTTAAACAGTCTGTCTCCTCTTAACACCTCCTAACTTCCCACTAAGAAGCATATCTCTCTAAACATCAAAGTGAGAACTAGATCCAACGCTCGGTGTCCAAATCTTTCATGTGGAAAAATCCTCGGAAACATCAGGACG
Source organism: Apistogramma diplotaenia (assembly GCA_015052665.1). Lineage (NCBI taxonomy): Eukaryota > Metazoa > Chordata > Actinopteri > Cichliformes > Cichlidae > Apistogramma > Apistogramma diplotaenia. The sequence goes on along the minus strand of VOQJ01016067.1, from coordinate 44,983 downwards.
GCAAAAGCGTGAAGTCGCTGTAAGACTCGGCTGAGGTTGGTGACTGCAACAACTTTGCAAACTTCCTTAAATCTGTCAAACGCAGATGAGGATTCGTTAGTAAAGGTGGATTATGAACAATAATTTGAATATTACAAAAAGAAAAAAAACTAATTCAGTCTTTAGGGACATGATCTGGGTTTTTTTTCCCACTTCACAAGAGAACTAAAGTGTGCATCCTTTCAGAAATAGGAGGTAATTATAATAATTATGCTGTTCCAGGCAATTTGCTACTTTCACCCCATACAATTTTGACTGCTGCATCCATCTATAGACAGTATCTTAGATGAATAATCCTTTGCGGAATCAGAAAATACACCTTTAGGCATTCATAAAAGGAATCCTACAGGTTATAGGCTACACCTGTCAAGGGCAGAAGAGAGATTTTCCACAGGCTACTATAATATTATTGTAAGGTTATCCTGAAGCAAGTGTAAGCGTGTGTGCATGTGTGTTTTATGTGTGAAAAGGTGTAGGGCAGGGTGAGCAGGTGGGTGGAGAGGAGGGCAGCATCAGCATCAGCTCCCATGACGTCACTAGAGTTTAAAGTGGGCCGCGCTTCACCCAGTGGAGGGAGAGAGAAGAGGGAGGAAGCAGCGGCGGGTCCTCGCACCTGACTTCTGCGCGTCGCCGAGTGTGAAAAATCCCTCTGCTGACACAACTCCAGAAACTAGCCGCTCTCACCGAGCCTAACTGAATTTAGACTTTCACTTTAAACTAAATATGGGAGATCTCGTTGTACGGTGGAGCCGCTCAATTCTCTCGTCTTGAGGTCGATAACTTTACAGTTCAGCTTTCCCCCTCCCCCCGAAGGGTGAGTTAAGAATGCATTTTCAAGAAAAAATCGGGCTCGTTGTTGTTGTTTTTTTTTTCTATCGAAGCTTTGTAATGATGCTGCAGCGGGCGTGTCATCATCACCCGCGGCATGTGTGGCGCTTAATATGTTTGCAGATGTTTGTTAAAGCAGATTCAAATATATGTATATACCTTTTTGCTGTATTTTTGTTTGTGCTGCTGGAGTGGCCCGCAGTAACTTGCAGTCTTTCGGAGAGTGCTGCTGTTGGTTTGCTGTGACAAATTGTGCTTTCCATTTAATTAGGCTATTGGCGAGTCTATCCCACGGAAATGTGCGCGGCTGTGCCAAAGAAAAGGGCTGTATCATCCCGGAGAGTTTTATAATCTACTGCAGTCGCTTAGCCGGATGATTCCCCCCGAAATATTTGTGTGCCAGTGCGTTCTGCCTTTTTAAAATTAGTCTATTAGTTTGAAGATAGTCATTTAGAAAAAAAAAAGCTGCAATCCCTTGAATGCTAATGATTTAGATTTGTGTTGCATTTCATTTGAATAGCTGCAGTTGATGTTTTGTGTTGTTTTGTGATGCTTTTACCTTCTCTGGAGTAAGTTTAAGTGGCTAAATGTAACGTTTCGTTTCTTTGCTCCTGTGTGATATTACCACGGGTTTGAGTGGCGCAGGTGTAACTCTCAATGTCACGACGTCTTAGTCTAAGAGTAATTCATACGACCAGGATTTGAGATAACGGACTGTCCTTCAAACTCAAGGATTAGGAGTGATGAAGATTTTGGGTGCACAGAATAGAAATCACATGCAGTGTTATGCCATGTTTTCACCACTAGATGACAACAAAGTGCAACCTAAAGCATCTGATTAAACTTGCATTAGTCTATTAGTCAATGAGCAGATCTGCACCATGGTTTAATCATGAAATCATTACTGCTGCTGATTTCCTTTGTGGAAGAATAAACAAAACCAAGAAGCCCTTATGTAAAACGTCTGATTTTGATGATACCACTATCAGATACACGTCACACAGACGCACACACACATTCACACTGTAGCTACTGTTGTTTTGCCCTGCTGGAGCTGCATACATTGTTCCACATGCTCAGTATGGGTTCTGCGCATTATAGCAATTTGTCATGAAGTCATTTATCATAGATGGACCATGACACTACAGCAGTGAAAGTTTAGTTTTGAGTGAGACTTGGACACTTGGTATACACCATCATGTTTTCAGAAACTACCCCAAGTTTGTTCATTGTAACCCTTTTCGAGACTTGACTCGATTTTCCAACTCTTGAATTTTTAAGTATTCAAGGGCTACACAATTAGTTAAATCACATCACAGTTTTAATATGTGGAGCATATAAATAATTCAGTGTCCAAACTCATGTTTAACTTACAACTGCTGTTTTCTTTTGTGTTTAGAAGTTAGATCATCTGTTCCATTGTCAAAACTACCTTTAATCAGCTATTATTTTGGACCATGACCTGTCAAAGTATTGGAAAATGTGGGCAAATATTGCTCTCATTTTCTTTTCTTTATGCCCACAGTTCAATTTTAGGCTGCCAAACAAGTTGACAAAATCACCATATTCCTTTCTTATTCTTTCCTTTTGTGCCGTGAAAATGGAATCTCTTCAAATGTCAGGCCTTTCACAGGTATAAAAAAATGCCCTTGTTTTCAGCTTTGTGTCAATAAATCATGTAAACACTGAATGCATAATGGATTTTAAGTGATTTATTTAGTTTAAGAAGAATCCTACACTGTCTGACAGGTTAGGGAATCATTTCATCTCATAATCACTTTGACATTTTTTTTGCTAGTTATAGCAGTTTTGGGGAAAAATCTAAAAAGAACTAAGTGTGGTGATGGCATAAATAACAATACCTAACTGTAATATATTTTTATTCTTTAGTAGATAATTGTCGAAGTAACATCGGGAGTGTCTTTTAGCAGTTCATTCAGTCTGTCGGGCCATAGCAAGTACTCGGAAGAACAAAATAATTTTCAGTGAGATGAAAGGTATATTTTTTCTATTTGAATGAAATTACTTTTCATTAAAACATTGATATCTGAAGTTAGAGCTGGTTAAAGCTGTGATTTCAAGCAACTCTTTCCTCTAATGAGAGGTCATGGAGCCAGAAACCAAAGTGATACTTGGTTCAGCTTCAATGGCTTCATCTCTCAGTGGAGCCAAGGACGACATTTGCCGCTCAGACACCGTAAATTCTGATGTTGTTTACTGAGCAGATGCATATTTGTCTTATTTTGGGAGCTCACTTAAAGGATCAGTGTGTTCGGGGCACACAAGTGCCTTGTGCATTTGGTGGAGGTCTTTTTTGCATGCATTTTACAGTCTAGTAAACCCTTTCAACTGGAAATCCCAATGTTTGGCTCAATCAATATGTTTAATTAGGGCTGATTAATGAAAGAGGCTAGCTGTGGAAGGCTGACCAATTTCTCTATTTTCAAAGGAAAAGAGAGGGGAAAAAATGCATTCCATGGTGGGAATGTGATTTTTAGCAGCAATTAGTAGTGTAGATTAGACATAACAAAATCTAGGGAGCATGTGTATACATACACTTTATACTTCTGTTTTGATGTAGATAGCATTATCATTTCTTTCAGTACCTACAATTAAAACTTTACCAGCTGGTGGCTGAAACACACACAGGCTCAGTAATCTCTTAAACACATGTGAATTAAGGGTTTTGAAATGACGGCTTTGTGCAGATGTTTAGAAATAGTTTTTCCCACAGGCCAGCTAGGCTGTTGGCAGTGTGAAATCTCTCCATTAGTGTATCGGGATTTGCAGAATTACTACTGCTGACTATTGTTGGTGCGTTGGGTCCGGTTCACAAGGGCAAATCCTAGAAGTCGACTCAGTGTTATAATTCTGACATTGATTCCGAAACCTGCATGTGGACATCTCAGCGTACGGTAATGTTTCAGGGCAGACTTTCTTTGGGAATTTGCTGTAATGAACACGGTTTTCTGTCAGTCCCTCAGAAGTAACAGCTAGCATGACCTTTATTCTGCAAATTAAGCTGTTTTTGCTTTGCAATGACTGATAGATCTTATTATTTCAGCAAAAGTGCATTGAGCATTGAGCAAATACCCTGGAGCCATAGCAACTGCATTAACAAAAGTTAATGAAATATATTGAGGCAGGACCTAGACTTTGCTTTACTTTTGAAAGCCGTGGCATTTACATTTTGCGCTGTACAGAGGGAATGAAAACGGTTTATCCCTCGGCATACACCCACAGCTTACCTACCTCGTCTGTAGACATAATTTTGCTCTAGCCAATACTGTAGTGTTTCCAGTAAAAAATAGATACATTTGTTACACAGGTGATTTTTTTTTTAAATGGCTCTTGAGTTTGTGTCTTTTCTTGTCAATGTGGATCATAAAGAAAGGTCTACAGTCGTGCATGTTTTGCATTACAAAAAAGTTACATACAGTAAGTGCAAAGTGATGTTCAATTTTAAAGGCCAATAAAACGGCTCAGCTCGCTGGCATTAAAAATAAGACATCTGCAATTTAGATTGAGCTTCAATTCTATGTTAGGTTTCCCAAGGGTCTGGCCATGTCTGCATCTGATTATTCTTGCATACATTTAATTAATAATTCGACAATGCACGGCATTGATGCCGGTCAGCCAGCCTTCTGCAGGGGAATAGATTGGCTCTGCTTGATATCCAGCCACAGCTTCTTAGCAAAGAGCAGAAACGATGAGCTCAGGCAGATTTCAGATACACGAGCGCGTGTGGAGCTGCGTTAATCCCCCCCCTCCCTCAGGTGCAGTCTTGGGGAGGAACGCCATGGACTACAGCTCACCACCGATACTTGGCCAAGCTCTGATTAATGCACTCATCAGTTCTTTTCTTGTTGGTTTTAATGACAAGCATGTCCCCTTTGAGAATTGGGTGACTTTTTGCAAATACTGCTGATGCATCTGCTTGCATCTGCCACTTTTCCATTCCCGTCTCGTGAAGAGACGCGTGGTAGAATGCCCAAGTATTTTGACACGACTGGGCTGTTAGTTACAGTGCAAGAGACCACATGACATATTCTCTACGAGACGTACAGGATACATGAGCTGAGGAAATGAGCAGCGATAATATCTCAGCATGTTGGGATGTGTTGTGCTTTGCTGATAAGGCTATTATTCATTATTATGCCTTAGACAGCAAAAACCCACTCTCCATCTCAGGCATATGCTTTTCACACAGTTTACTTACTGCTTACTAATTACTTTGGAGTTAAAAATTATTTAATCACTTGTGTAGACTGTAAAGAGACCACAGATATTCACTAAACGAATCTTTTCTTCTCAGAGCTGAGGCTGTTGAGCAGAAGTAGAAAAGTGAAATATTGGCTTGTCAGAAACATGATGAAATTTAATATTTAATTTGACAGCATCAAAAAGGTACCGATAGGCACCGAGAAATGTTTTAAAATGAGTTAAAATAGATGTGATAGATTTCATAAAAAACTCAAGAGATGTTAAGGAGATGATGATTCATTACTCTGGTCAAAGAAAAAGGCATTTTGTAATACCTGCTAAACAGAAAATCCTAACAGTAGCCATTCCTCTCAAGCAGAGCTTTTAACAGACTTAAATATTCCCCAGCATCCGGTGTTGTGGTTTTTGCATTGTTTCCTCAGTCAAACAAATCGGGTCTGAGTCACAAATTTGACAAACAGCCACAATTTATCACACAGATCACAGTATTGTAGCGTTGTGCCTCGGCAGGCTAACTGAAATGGAAATTATTATTCACATTTTATATTGTGCAGTAATTCAGCAACATGATCAATGACTTGTGATCATCATCCTGACAAATGCAGACAGAGTTGTGGTCGTGCCACATTTAGCTGCCCTTATGTGATTGATGATTAAAGCAGACAAATGATTCACTGTGCTCAACTGTCCATTAGTAGTATGATGCCTATTAGAGTGTGATATTTTGCCTCTGGCACCTTTCACACGGGGACCTCATCACACTATTTTTTCTCAGCCTGTTGACGGGCGCGTATGTCTGAGTGTGTATTTCTGAATCAGTAAATATACGTTTATTCTGATTAAAAAATGGTAATGTATGATACCTGACATATAACATATTGCTGTCACATCACCGCCACATGCTGTGCACTGCCCGCAGCAAATGTTTTAGATGCATCTCCTCTCAGCTTGTCTGATCATTTCCAGTGAGAACACTTTGGAGCCTTTCCAGTGTCTAGTGATGGATCTTTGTGTTATCAGCGAGACGCTTTGAGCCCTATAACATAAAGCCCCAGCGCTTATTCAGCACCGCATACCTTGCCTGTGATCAATGGCCAGCAGTCAGGACACTGAATGGAGCACAGATTGAACCACATCTGGGATTTGGATGCTGAATAACAGCCTACTCAACAGGGGTGACTCATGAATAATGCACCAGCCAGCTGAGTGTCCCATCTCCTTTGGCCCCTTACAGGCAATGCTTTTGCACTCAGACCTGTCCAGGGAGCAGAAGGTCAGTGCGCAAACACTTGGCACCCCCAGCACCAGCATCAGGCAGTCCTGCCCACCGCAACCATGTAATAGTGGAGAGCATAATGGAACAGAGGCTGAAAGAAACACGAAAGAAAGGAGAAGTAGCTTACATTTACAGCAATGATAATTTTTTTATTAGGTTTTTATAGATTTTTCTGAACATTTTTATACATAACACAAAGCTGTGTGTGTTGAGATGGCATGGAAAACTGCAATTTAACAACCTTATGTTGTTTTTATATCATTCAGGTCATGGAGATGAGCTATTTTACTTGACAGATATCATAAATTAAAAATGAACAGGTTTGCAGTTCATAAAAGTGGAAGTATATGTTTTATATTGTTTGCAATGTGTGCACTATTGGTAGGTTTCACTACACTATGATATTTATAAACTTTACTGACAGACCGATTAATTGGCTGGCCTACGAATGCAGACACATCTGCAATGCAGGCAGAAAATCTCATGTTGGTTGACCATAACTGTAATATATGACACAATTATATTGCCGAGTTACACACCGCAGGATGAGATTTAACAGTGTGAACATCTCATGAGTCAGATGATTTATACTGAATACATTTTAGAGCATTGTTTTCCCAGCCTAGTGGTTATACTGTGTATCCCAGTTATTATTTAAACAAATTCTTAATGACTGTCATTGGGCTTGCTCTGTGTATGCACTATATGTTCTGTATTTGTTGCATTTTGGCTTTATTTAACTCTGTCACATGATGAAAACAGGCTTCTTCACGTATTCATTATATGCAGGCTGAACAGAGCCGCACAAACGCCTCTCTTCTGTCCATTTTTTTTTTTAATGTATTCAGTCTAAGTAGGCACATTTTGCTCAAGTGGATTCAAGGACATTTAAAAGGTCATGGTGGCAAAAATTGGGCATACATCGTGCAAAACCCGTTGATGGAGCTCTCATTTCACCGAATCGAGATCACCTGGTTGCATCCTACATGCAGCAGTAGCATGTATTTTCAGATTTAATAATCATGATGGGCAAGTCATTCTTCATACAGTCATTGACTAGTGATCCAGAAGGTCAATGTGCAACACTATCAGAGAGAGCACACTACTGAGAGAGATGTAGGAGGTGTAGCTTTTAACATAAAGAGTTGATCTTTTATTATGAATTTATATTTTTTGAGGATAAAAGCATTAGTTATCAGTGAAATATTGTTTTTTAAACCAGACTATACTGCATCAGTGGTGGTAAGTCACTCAAGTACATGGATGTTTTGAATTAGTTCCTGCTATACTTCTGCAACATGTATTTTTAATTTAACTGTTTAAATTTCGGTAGCTGGTTAGATGATTTTCATATTTCGCAAACAAATCAAAGATCACAGTTGATAAAAGAAATCCATCCGTGCATTCAGGTCACATTCATGTATCATTAATTATATTTCTAAGATGATTTTACTCAGAATTTGAAGTATTTGTAAGTATAAGTAAACACAGTATAAAATATAAGTGAATTATTTCAATTACAAAACCGAAAAAAGCAACTCATTTGCCCACTTAAGCACATTATATATAATAAAAAAAAGTTTTTGGTTCAAATGTCATCCTCCTAAATCAGCAACCGTGTTTTGATGATTAATTGTTCTGTAATGATTTTAGACGTGTCCGTTAATCATCAGTTTATGTTTTTATCCTCTGTAGATGGTACGGCCACTAAGTTGGGAAGTAATTAAAAACTGCACCATGACCTCCTACACCGGTAAAGTGATGTTTAGGGATTCAGTTTTAACAATTTAATCATACCATGAAATACAGTCACGGCAGAAGTGCTTTTTTAAAAATTTCCTTGAACTCTGAGTGCATTTTGATGACACTGCTTCATTACTTTATCTAAGTAGTAATTTGAACTCAGAACTTTTCCTTGTACTGTGAGTAAAGCAGTTGAGTAGTCCCTTTACTACATTGCACGCATCAGTATTAAATGATATGTTTTCCCAAGTGTAATGCGAAGTCCTCTGAGACCGCAGAGGATTGTCTGCACAGAAAGCAAAGTGCATCCACGCACAGTGGCTTTTCTCTTCTGTGCTCTCCACGTCTGCTTCACACACCACTTACCCGGCGACATTTGGGACGAGTTTCTCACTGCTTGGCTTCTCACATCTTGGACACTGACACAAAATAAATGAAGACACAAAGAAGACACAAGATTCAGAGTTGGAAGGGGTTGGTGGCTGAGGTGTGAAACTATTGGGGTGTAAAATTGCCCTGGCAGCCGCACTGTTGTTTCAGCATTTCATGGTGAGCTGCTCAGCTAGACTTTACTCGACTGTTTTGTGCCTCCTTCTCTACACCTCCTTTCATTTGTGTTTCTGTCCACACTATACCTATGCTTAATTTGTCCACAGCACTCTCGCTGTACAACTAAAATACAGTAATGAACACTTGGCTCGGCTGGGCTGCCAGGCAGAGAGCAGCTGAATATTACAGTGGTTCAGTTTTGTTCTCCACTGGAGAACGACCCTGGTGAGAGCGCAGACGGTTCAACAGGCTAATATTCACACATTAATTTGCCCAAAGATGTCCAACTGTTCTCCAATAGATCTCATTACGTGCAATCAGTCACAGGCTGGCTAATTGTCTGTGTGGTGTAGGAAAGCTTTACTGGTGCATGTAGGAATCTGACTGGTGCTCCCTCCTGCTGGCAGCAGGAGGCCATACCCAGGCTGCGGAGAGAGAACAAACGTGGTGTAGAGGGCATTGCAAAACATTTGGCTATCAGTGTGATGCCTAGGGTTTGTTATTAAAAGCATAGGGCGAAACACGGCAACTATTCTGAGCAGCAGGCAGAGCTATGTGACATCAGGCACATTGTTATTTTGGTTCATTAAGTGATGTTGTTTCACTAATTAGTTTTCTTGCCTAAAGCTGGTAATTGGTGACATGTTTATGACTGTATGTGGCATGCCTGTTATGTGAGTAACCCAAATATGATTAATTACAAAAAAACAATATATTTGACGTTAGAATGAGCACAAGAAAAATCACAATGTAATTGCTATATGCTGTACTCTATTATCCATATTAGCGCGGTGCCTGCTGTCAAAGACATTTTAGCGTCAGCAAAGGCAGATGTTATAATCAGTGGAGATTTATTTACAAACTGCGTTATCTGAATTGAGGGCATCATTATGAAGAATGTCACATCATCTGTGGGGTCACAAATCAAGCAAAAGAGCCTACAACACTATCGCATTGTCACATCATGCCACAAATTTGCATATGCTTAACATCAGATGCGACTTGATGACCGCAACCAGAAGTCCTCCTAGAAGCAGTCCTTGCCACTGAGCAGCCATCCTTGTAATGCCTTCAGGCAATCTGTAACACGACCAAGCCACCCCAGTCTCCCAAATTAGTGGAGCTGGAACCGTAACTGCAATGGCTGTGGTCAGTAAGACATAAAAAAAAAATTGCATGTATACAATTACCAGTCTAACTGTTTTTCAGCAGGATATATTATTACTGTGTATGCAGAGTTTCAGGGCATTAGTGCTCCATTTAAAGCAAACCCAGAGTGCCAACATGATCACCCAAGCAGAGGAAATATGAAAAGCAAGAAGTTAATTTACCTAAATCTTTACTATAATCAGTAGACACATCTGTCACCATGCGGTTAAAACTATCCTCAACCTCATGCATGTGTACTTTAATTATAAAGCTGATGATTGGCTCTTTGAGGGGAGCAGTGGAAAGCTGCTATCTCCCATAGATTTCTATTCAGATTTCTTTAAGTGCCATGTCTGCCTAAATCCAGAGAACAGGAGTTGGCAGCCAAAATGAGAACACTCGTCAACCAAATGGCCCAGCACTCAGCACTGCATTTGGTTTGGTTCCTAGCGATACGCTCAGCGAGTCTGAAGTAAATTGATGAACGTTTGTTGAGGAAAAATAAAGAACAGCTAGCTTCGTAGACCTGATATTCATCAGTGGTGCCGTGGTTAGCGCTGTCTTGCTCTAAGAAAGTTCTGGGTAAAATCCTGCACACTGAGTGATACAGTGTCAGCCTTCCACAAGCACTGTGTGTTTGGATCAGCAAAGTTAGATATCACTCTCACTGGAAGTTTATTCCAACTAACTGTGTTATCTGAACTGTGACATTGGTATGAGGCCACAGAGCAGTGTGGAATAATCTGTGAGGTCACAAATCAACCATAATGGCCTATTCCCACTGAACGCATCATTTGTCACATAAAATTATGGGCAAATTTAAACCTGCTGGAGCCAGCAAGACCCTCCCTGCATGCATCCACTTTGGCAGTGGGGTCCACTTCCATTGGCCCTTGATGTTGATAAAATGGTGACTAGCTTATCAACTCGTGTCACATCTGACATCATCTGTAATGTCAGAATTGCCTTTTTTTTTCCCCGACACAACCGGGAAGGACTCACAAAGTAAGACCATTGCTCATCTCCTCAACAATCTCAATCTCTTGCAGTGCTCTTCCTCAGGTCCCAGCAATACACCTGCTACCCATGACGTAGATCATTTGAAATACGTGAAGGACAGACAGACTGTCAAACAGATGATTTCTTGATATTTATAAGTGAGATTTGATAATCATGTTGACTCACATTAGTTTCACGTTTTCTGCTCTTTCTTTGAACCACTTGTGAACAGATGGCTGGAATGGCTCCACTGCTCTCCTCCCTTGTGCGTCTGATTTTTACATTCATAAAGCCAACGTTAGGCTAGATTGGTTTCTCTGATGTCCATAAAGCAATTTCTCATTATTGCTCGTGGCTGAGAGCGGGCTGGGAGTACACAGGACAGTGTTTGTCTGCTCCGACAGGCTGCAAAAAGTCTTTGTGCCCAGAGTGAAAGAAATAAAAGTGTGAGGACAGCCTCCCTCCAATGGGCTGAGTCTGGTGTTGGCATGCCCTGCGGTAAGGCAAGGTTATTCAGATGAAAGATGGTGTTGAGATTAGTGAGCCCTGCCTGAGCGTGTGGACGTCCAACATTCCGCACTGTGTGATTTATGAGAACCATGATATCAGCAGTCGCCACATGAATAAACCATGTGGGCAGAATTAAGCTTCTGTTAAACGACGCACAGCATTTTCCCAGGTGCCCCAACAACCGAACTGAAATCGCATTCGCGGGTGTTGTGTCGTTGCTGTTTTTCTGTAGGAGTTACATGAGGCTTTAAAAGCAGAGCCTGTTTTAATTCTTCCTCTTTCTTTCCCCATAATTCCCGTGGCTTCAGCAACAGTGACAGATAATTGTTTTTAGCTTATTAATAGCTTGTCGAGCTGCTTTGTTTGACGGCTCAACGTTGGATAACGTAACTAAGCTAAATAATGAATCTCTCATTATTCATTCAGTACCAGAGTAAATGCATATATTGATATATTTAAACTGTCCTCCTGCAACTAATGATTGTTTCATTACAGTCATTAATGTGCCAAAAAAAAATCATATTACAATTTCTTAAAGTCCAAGATGAGCTCTTCAGAGTGCATGTTCTCCATGGCTGAAATATTTGCTGCCATTCAATGAATATGAAACCTTTACATTTTCATGTGAATTTCTCAGCTTAAATAATTGCAACCAAACTCTGAATTTAAACCATCTAATTAGAATTTTCAGATCAAAAGTTTTTTTTTAAAAAAATATGATCCAATTAATTAAATAATTAACAATGATTAGTTAAATGATGGAATATCATTAAATTGTGGAAGCCACTGTGCAACAGTTTGATAACTTTTATCAACTTAAACAATAATACAAGTGACATCACATCAGGTTTGAAGGTGACAGAGAAAAACTGCTCTGCAAACTCGGGATGCCAAGTTTGCAAGACGTCGGCAATTAGCAGTAAAGAAAAGGCTACTGAAAGACTGCTGTTATAATGCACAAGGAAGTATTCTTAATACATGCTAAGGAGTATATGTCTGGATATCCTCACTCATCACTCTGTTTTCAAAAATATCTGCCTCTCAACTTTTCGTGCTTTGTGGAAGCAGCAAACTGCTGGAGCACCTCCTTCAACTGAAGCAGAGCAGTTAAATAATGTTTGGATAGATAATTTGTTATTGTTCTTATCTGTGTGTGTGGAAATCATAAAGTCTGAAATAAAATGAGGAGAAAAAAAACTCATTTGAGGGCATAAATCAGTCTAATCTTAATAAAACTGATTGTGTCATTTTTTTAAAAGATAAAGTCCACAGCAGATAAAATAGCTATTCTTGTATATTTTCTGTTCTTTAATACAATATTTCACCAGAGGCAGTGTACAGTCAGTGAAGTGCTGTAGTGGCAAGAAAAAGCACTTCTTCATGGGAAGCTGCATACATATTAATGCTGTGCATGCTAATAATATGAATATTTCACATTTGTCTTCCTGTCCATCTTCACTCTCTGATTGAAAAATCTTATTCAAAAGCCCACACCCAACGCGGGGTGAAATTTTCTTCTCTGGCATGTATAAAGTAATCTGAATACGGAATGCCCTCTGTCCGCTCAAATGAGTTGAACTGCTAATGTCCATAACCATAACTAAGCCGTATTATGGCGAGTGTCCAGTCTGAGATTGAGAGATTGTGAAATTAATCCTTGGCTGGATCATGTCAAGCTGGCATTCCTAATCATTGAAGTGTAATAAATAGGGAAGCACCCTGGAGAGAGATCAGGTGTAAGACATTGCTGCCTTGGCTCCACTTCATGCTGTCAGCATTACTGAGATTCCCATAAATGCAGCAACAAACACACTCTCGGGCCTTATGACTTCAGTACACTTGCCGTGCTAGTACATGCGTTTAGTCTCTTTGAAATGATGTGTTTATATTATGAGGAGTAGAACAAGAAATCAGAAGCAAAAAAAACAAAAAACGGTAAAAATAACCGATACATTCAAACATATAATCAAGTCATTCCTATCATTAGGAAAATATACTTTAACGCAAGTACTCGTTATGTTGCTCCTATTGTTAGCGAGCTGTTATTATGTTATTATTTGATGTCGTTATTAAGTATGTGGTATGGGAAATATTATTTTAATCTCACTGGTTGAGGTGGAGTTTATGTTACAAAGACAAAAAAATATGAAGAAAACATAAAGATATCACCAGTTTTATTCAGCAGAGCATCAACTATCTGCTACCAGTAAATGTACTGGAGTATGAAAATATTTACAATAATTCCCTCTTGAATGTAACAGTCAACTCAAAAATAAAGCACCAGTACCCTCAAATTGTATTTACTGATGATGATCATAAGAAAACTGTCATAAAGCTTTTAAATATATTTATTTTCTTTCTTTTTATGCATTTATTTATTTATTTTTACTCATAAGCGGCAGCAGATCAGGATTTAGTTTTTGTTCTTTTGCTGTGCTTGTCAAAAAGCCATCTCCTTCTGGCCTCTTAACACATCACACACTCAGGTATGTGGCTGAAACTAGGGGAACCGGTGTGTACGCTGTGCCACACTATGGCCTCTGTAATGAGGCCTGACTCCTAATGACTCACAGCCCCCAGCAAGAGATAGAGGTGGCCAGCAGTGGGGCTTATCTCATTGGCACTCTGTGCTATGTGGTTACTGCTGTAACCTTTAGATCACTCCAGATTAGGCTGCTGCTGGAATCCTTCAGTAGCTATTACAAAACAGATTGAGTGGCTGGAAGAATTCTCATAAAAGTTGCATACGAGTCCTCTGCTTGAAGTTAGACTTGTGATAATAGGCTGATTGTGCAAAGACACGTTAAACACTGAAGCTCATGGCTGAACAGCACTCTCCAATGCTGCTGCAGATAAGACTGCGATGCCAAGTGACGTTTCTGTTGACTGGTTTTGATTATGTAAATTTGCACAAGCTTGTGAGAAATTGTGATAAATTTAGCACTAAAAAGGACCTGAAAGCAGCAGGGGGTCCATAGCGTGGAGGTGAGCTAACTTGTGGTAGTCAGTCATGCTTGCTGAGCATCATTCATGGAAGGGTGCGGGAGTTGGTCAGCCAGGGGACAGGGTGGTTAATTGCATTGCACTTTAATAAGTCACACACTGAAGACACGTGACTTTAATCATGCAGATGTCTCTGCTGATAGACAGCGTAAGGGACAAAGGTGCCTCCGTCTCATCTGAGTTAATGTTTCTGCAGGCAGGCATCCCATGTAAACCTCGGGTGTTCCTGTCAAGATTCAGAAGTCCATATAACCACGTACACACACCTTCACTATACTCTGCCTCTTGTTCTTTGCACTTGTGTAACCTCAATAGCCTAAAAGATGTTGCTATTTCAGCTGTTTGTCACTGGGAGCAGCACAGCAGCAGCAGCAGGGGAAGTTTTATTGCCAAGTAATCAAAGTGGTGACGAGCAGGAGTGAAATTCATTTAGGATGAGCGAGGTCTCTGGAGAGCATTTTGTCGGTGTTAAACATTCCTGTCGTCAAAAAGAGAGAATCCGTTTTCAGATACAGTGAGAAGTCATGCAGGAGAGCCCCGAGTGATAACCGACATATTCGTCTAGCTTGTCTTTCACGCAGGTCTCTTTATTCACCGATGCAATGACAAGAAGTTACTTAAATGTAGTTTATTAACGTTATTTAAAGGGAATCTTGTTTGCCAAAAATGCATTCTAGCGTTATAATTCATGCTAAGGAAATTAACAAACATGTGTTCAGGCACTGCAAATTATTAACTAGGTTTTTGTCCTTGACATTCACATTTTTAATGTCACTAAGCTGTCACTGATTCATGCTGGGCTGCACACATATATCACACTGGAGGTAGATTTTGACCAGATCTAAGAGGATTTGGTGGGATTTGGAATTAAATCTCTACGTAGGGTTTGATTTCCAATCAAAATTGGCCGCCGCATTTTGTTCCACCTTTGATGGTTAAAAAAAATAAAGTCTTCACTTCAGAACAAAAGAAAAAGGGAGAAAAAAAGTTATTGATGCTTTAGAACAGAGTTCACTGGGATCACCATCAGATAATGAATGGTTATTTTGAAGGGTCTGAAATCATGCTAATTCCTTTATTGCAATCCATATGATTTTACTTCCAATTAAAAAGATAAAGGAAAAAAAACATATATTTTTTATCTTTTTATGTTGAAAGAACCATCTTATCCTTTTTACTCTGGAACTCAGAAAATGAGTCAAGAACAGGTTTATTTTGAGCAACATTCAAGGCAAGTTGCTCAAAATAAATCTGTATAATTACTAGAGGTGAGAATCAAATACTTCACTCACAATGTATTATTATCATTTTTTAAACATTTTGTGATATGCTGAGTATTGCAATAACATATATTGTAATGTATCACCTTTTAAAAACTGCAAATGATGTCTTTATAGTTAAACCTAATATGTTTTATCCAATGAGATCAAATTGATCTCATCAATGTGATATCAGTCTGAAATTGAATGGGGTCAAGTTAGCAATTACATGCAATTGAGATAAATTGTCAAAAATCATATTTCTGTTGCTGACTACATACACAGAAATTCACATTTAACCGATAATTTTTGCTCACAACCTTCCTGTTTTACAGGAGTGTAACCAGACTACAACCAGCTGGCAGCCAGCTCACTTGGCTCCCCTTGAGTTGTGCTCATTGACAAAGACTCATTCAGACTGATGGCAGGATGAGTGTCTGCATTTATAAATTAGATGGCAGTAGTTTACAATCCTTCAACAATCTCTCTGAAAGTGACAGCAGTCAGTCCGAGTCAGACTGCAGCTGTTTGCAGAAAGGTTGCCTCCCATCAGCCCACCTATGCAATTGCATTGCAATCAATCAAGTCGAACAGCTTCAGGCTTCTGGCAACCATTTGTTCACTGCAAGTTCCAGTCGGTCGCAGAATGCAAAACAAATCTAAAATCTTAAGACCCTGCATCCAGATATGGGGACATTCGATTTTACAGTAGCTTTGATGCATTCTAGTGTTTTATACTTTAAGCCATGTTGACTTTGTTGTGATGGTGTAAAATAAACCCACTGTCCGTATCTGTGGACATTTTTTTTTTTTTTTACAAATGTATCTAACAACCATGCAACAAAATGCAACTTCCTGTTCAAAGAGAAATGTTTATATACATATCAGGTCCATATAATCTCAAAGGAGAACCCCTTATAATCATAGTGATAATTTTCACCCAATCAAGTCCAGTAATGCCACAGTAGAAGTGCTTTGTTGTGTGTTTGTTAGCCAGCTGTATAATTGTGCTGCAAATTTAAAATAGCTTCAGACTGTCAAAGATCTGTAACTGAGCTAATTTTCAGTAGATATAACAAGTGTATCTACAGTAATTCTTTTGTCTTCTCTCTCATTACTGGGCCTTAGAAACAGTTTGCATGCATAAGAAATGATGTTAAAGTATTTAATAAGCCAAGAAGGAAAACAGACTTTATTTGGTTGTGCCTGAGTTTCCATCTTAATTTTGGATTCATAGCAGATGAAGGATACAAGAATCTCAAACCTACACTCTGACCTTTTAGTGAAGGCCATGCAATGAGAAAAATGATAAACACATGAATGTTCTCCAAATTGTTGCAATAAACCTTGTGTAGGCTTTGTTAATGAGCACGGTTAATGCGATCTTGTCACAGTGTGGACAAAGCACTCATAGCGTTTGAAACGTGAACAGAGTTCATTGTATTAGCCCCTCTTGAATTAATGCAGGCTTTTATTCCTGTGGGTAAGTTAGTGTGGATGTGGAAATATAGGTAGGTGGAAATGAGAACCGTGTGCTCAAATGTGGAGGCTGTGCGCCGCAAACTGGACTTTCAAGAGCAGCTTTTGTTGAACTGTATGCCTGTTGCGATTCTTGATCCCCTAAGAAATTTATGAGTTTGTGTGCGTGCATCCATGTGAGAGCGAGCAAGGAAGCATGTGTCTTCTGTGTGTCATCATAAGCTCATTATTTTTCTCCTCTCCCACAGATCTGCGACCTGTCATCACCTCGCCCAGCGAGTGTATGTGAGCGCACTGGCACTTGTGTGGTTTTTTTTCCTGCTTCCAGAGTCCCCTCAGCAACCGCAGAAAACACCCAGGGACCACAGGCTGCAAGATTAGGTGAGCATAAGGCCACATGCCTCTGGCTATTAGATCTGTCACTGTCTCCTCTTTTAGGAGCACTGTGGCACTTAATTTGCTTGCAGACCTCACTCTGAAGCGTTCTAATAGTCATTGATTTGTTTAATCTTGCCGCATATTTAGGATAATCCTAATTTTATTACCTCTTAACCCCTTGCGGGCTTGTGATTGAGGACAGTTAAAAATAATATTGAGCTTGTCTACAGTCATTCAGATTAAATGGCGGAGGAAGATGGTCTAATCAAAGAAACAATAAAAGCGTTCTGGTCCATCAAGCAGTGTCCCTCTTGTAGCCTGTAACCTGACTGTTTCAGAGCAGAGTTTGAATATGAAAGCAGCTGTAGCCCATAACAGATGTGTATCTTGATTAATCATCCTGTTAAGGAAATGAACATGACTTTAACCTCTGCCTGTTCAGATGAACTACTGCTTAAAGGAAGTGGAGGTCTGATTGATTTCCTTTCACATGTGAGTGAACTACGTGCATCTGTCAATGCAGAAGATTAGCTGAACATGTGAATTTCTGTGTTATTGGATACAGTCGCTCAGACATATCGAACACATCCCCCCCAGCACACCAAAGCACATGCAGAGCGCACACAGCCTGCACTGACATGCATGCTGTGCAAAGATACTTCATGTTGAATCTAAGTGTGTAGCGTATAGTGTAGTGTTTTTTTGCTCAATGCATCATTCTCTAGCAGTTTTGCATATTTCATATTTCCATATTTCCATATTACATTACTAATATGCACATGTGAAATTTGTCAGTCATACCTGTTTTATACCTGCACTTGTGCAGAATCTGTCATTCTCATGTCTGTGTGTGATCATTTGTGCTCTTTTTCTCAGTCAGCCTAGCCTAGCACAGCTGGGTGTTTCACTGTGGCTTGATGCCAATAATATGTATGTAATAAAATGTATAATTAGCCAGATCTCCCATCTATGCTGTTGACAAAATAGTTTTATTAGTTAATTTATGATTTTTTTTTGTTGTTGTTTACTTGACACTTTGGGTGTAATGATAATTTATCTAACTGGAGAAGCCTATGGGTGCTCTTAAGTGTCTTCCTTGTTGTGAGGCTACTTGTTATAATTCTTTATAGCTATTTTAATGATTATATAGGCCACTATAGCTAAGCATCCATGTGCACGAGAGATGCATTGATTACAATTTTTTTTGGACAATTGTGACCTGCTGATACTGATTTTTGCCAATTCTGATTTTCTTTCTAAGATTGAAAACTGACAGCATATACAAACAAAAATATACTTTTTTTCAATCTAAAATATTATTTTAATAATAAAATAAACTATTAAGCTTTACATTTTCCCCGAACTGCCGTAAGTTACAGAATCTTCTCTCCTTTATACAACTAAAACTAAAACTAAAGTGCCCTGCTACTGGAAAAACTTATAAATAACTTACTGAAAATTAGCTGCTGTACACCCACCTTTACCGGATGTAGTTTTACCTTGCCAAACAAAAGCAGGTGCAGCAGATTTATATAACAAAAAAAATGTCAGTTAGTTACATCATCTTCCAATATGTTTACAAATTTGCCAGGTAACAGGCTAGTGACCCTTTTCTTTTTTTCACCTGTCTCCATAATTTTACTCATAACTACTTTGATCCTTTGCTCATAGCGAGGCTGTTGGCTGGTTGCTGCCTTTGAGCTCTGATTAGCTTTAGCCACGTTCAACTGTGTGAGGGTGATTTAACATTGAAAATCACACGCTGGACCTTGACCGGTCAATCGGTGCATCTCTAATATGCACAATTATAAAATAGAGATTAATAATGAGAACACTAAGAAAATAAAAATGTCTGAACAGCTGTGATTGAGCTCAGGATTAAACCTGCAATGCATGTCATGCAACTGTGAAACCATGACACTGTGTACAGTAGGACTGCAGTACAGGACTTACAGGGCATAAATATGCACAGCTCTCTTGCTTTGTGGGTGCATTTTGTAGCTTTAGGTAGCTCAGTGAAGCTGTAGGAATTGAATACATTTAGAAGAAAGACTCCTATAAGCAGCAATTACAACTTCAGCTCAGTTAACATTTGGCTGCATACATTGATGACTTTCATTCTTAGTCTCATAAAACCTCTGAAAACCACATATAAAACTGGCCATATTTCCAAAATGGTAAATGCAATACTTCTTTTCACACCCCTTGAATTAAAGGTGAAAGTCTGTGCTTAGGTCATATTTTTTTTATTATAATCCATTGTAACCATTTTAACCATAAGTGGCGTTTGAACCTGGAAATGGCGATAACATCAGCTTTACCCAACAGACTGGCACAATGCAATACAAACAACTTTATTAATCCCACTAGGGACAATTAGTTTCAAGCAGCTTGTTGTGCACGAAACACATTAACATACAAACAAGCAAATGAAGCTTAATGTGATATATCTCTCAGGAATAAAACAAGCCATTTTTTACAAAGGTCAAACTATTCCTTTAAATCTTGTGAAATTACCAGCTGCCACCCAATTATCTATACTTCCTCCCTGTTTCCTCCTCACAGTGAAGGATGGGGTCATCAGTTGCCCTGCTGACCTTGCTGCTTGTGCTCACCACCAGTGTGCTGAGTCTCAACCCGGATGACCCCAATGTCTGCAGCCACTGGGAGAGGTGAGCATAGTCCCTCGTATTTAATAATTTGAAAACGCTGATTCGTAGGAGTGCCGTTATCAATTCTGAAACTTTTTTTTTTATAGTATATCTGCTCTTAACCAAAGTTCCTGATCTATTGTCAAAGTCCAATATCGATCTCGCACAGCTCAAGTTGCCAAGCTCAGAGAGATGGGAGGTGCTGCAGCTTCAAATGAAATACACAGGCAGATTGATCAGTGTACTCTCATCCCAATCAATCGCAAATGCCACAGAGCCTGAATAATTATTAGCTTTGCTGGGCAGTGTCACTTATGAGAAATAAGCAGGAATAATTTCTGGCCATGGCGCAAAGGGGAGGAAAGAAAGCTGTGAAGATATATTATCTGGATTATTGCCTGACCAAGGTGAAGGTACTTTGTGGTTCCACCTTGTTGGCATCGAAATGGATTCCCTAAGTGGGAAGTGTGGTTATGGCTCTAAGGTCCTCCAATATCAGCAGACCATATATCATAAATATCAACTTTCTTAGCATTTTCATACCGTTTCTTTTAAAGAATAAAGTAATATATAAGTATAAGTTATATATATATATATATATATAAAGCAAGTGTTTTCTGACGAAGGGTTTGTGAGATAAGGAGTTTGAGATGATTAACAAGGTTGGAAAAAGAGAGAAAAACAAAAACAAAGCTTGCCTGCACAAATTCTTAAAATGTTTGACTTCCCTTTAATATGTTTTTAAAAATTCAAAGGGTAAATGTCTCCTAGGTAGAACTTGTTACAACACTCAGATGTTAAATTGATGACAAGAAGCCCAGCTAATGGCTGCTTTTTTGTGTGTGACACAGACTGAGAGCCAAAAAGAAAACTATTGAATTGGTATTTCAATTTTTGTTCAAATTTAAAATCTGAAACACAACCCATACTGGTAATAACAGTTGGAGTCATATACATGTAAAGAGTAATAGGCACAACATTCCCTTCTGAAATGTAGTAGAGCTTGCACTTAAAGCAGAAGAAATAGTCAGAGTACAAGTCAGAGTCAGAGTACAAGTACTGTATAGTACAGCACAGTCCCACCAGTGTCCACATTTGTTTTTCAGTTATGCGGTGACTGTCCAGGAATCCTATGCTCACCCATTTGACCAGATCTATTACACTAGATGCACAGACATCCTCAACTGGTTTAAATGCACAAGACACAGGTAAGTTTGGAAGTCTCACAGTTTGTTTCCTTATTATATTTTTAAGTAGCGTGACCTTTACTGTGCCCTCAGAGGATGCCTCTGACTGTAATTGTGTTGTTTTGAAGATGCTATGTTTTAATTGCTCCATCAAGGTTGATAGCTCCATCAACTAAATGAGTAAACAGAGACCTCCTACTAACTTGTTAGCTTTAAGGGATAGAATTCCACTTGATAATTTTGTTTTTTTTTCTCCGTGTACTTTGATAAAACTACACATAACAACAAAATATTATGTTACTTTTTAGCTTCTATATGTTTCCCGCCCTTCAGAGAGGGTCACTCTTTACCTCACGTAGCTGTCTCTGCGTGTCTGTTTTTCCAGGATCAGCTATAAGACAGCTTACCGGCGGGGAGTGAGGACCATGTATAGGCGCCGCTCGCAGTGTTGCCCTGGTTACTTTGAGAGCGGAGACTTGTGTGTTCGTGAGTATCCTTTCTTAATTCCGTTGTCCTCGCTCACGACATTTCTGGTTGTATCTTTGGGACATTTTAAGAAAAGCTGTAAATATTGGGTTGGATTTTTACTGTGGGTGGTTTGCAGGTAAAGCCACAATTGCCTAACAGGCCACTGCTGCCCCTCTCCTTTCTGATTCTATGTCCACCCAATAGCAGCCCACTGCTACCTTCTTTGCTAGCGTGCCACAATGTGTGGATTTAGTCTGTTTATAATGAGTGAGCATGATTTAACAGGGTCACTCACTGTTTCACAACATGGTCTGCTCTCTGCTTTACTCTTTCTGTTAGAGTAGCCTAATTGAAGCTGTATAACAATGAGAAAAACGAATGAGCTAGGAGGCTACTGGTTACAGACCAGGGAGGTATCGCATCCGCCATAAAATGATACCAGACTGTAACGATATGCTTAAAACAGCCGTCCACTGTCAGTTTAAGAGCTTCAGTGTCTATTTTTTTATTCTCTCACATGCAATTAAACACATTTGCAAGTTGATTGAGAGTATTTCTTTTTTACTCTGACCTTACTGGATGTTTTATTTACCTTTTTAAAAAATGATAATTGAATTAGAATTAGTCTTCAGTACCAGTTTCCTACATCATTTGCATCATGAGCCAGTTTCTGATATCAGAACTACAGCCGTGTGCTCTTTGACCACAGCTGAGCTTGTCCTTGTCTTCGCTTTCCTAGCCTCGGGGTAGCAGCTCCCCAGGAAGCCAGCCAGCAAAGAGTAAGAGCTGGCGTGATTATATTGGGGTCTGGAGAAATGAGGAGCAGACTGATCAATAATGTATTCATTAACCATTTAACTGACAAGAGAGACATTTGTTCATTAATAGTCTTTTCAGGGTGTTAACAAGGTGAATCTGCTAACTGCGGCTCCACCCCTTGGATATGGCTCATCTTTGTTATACGCGGGTTTTGTTTTTATATTATACAGTATCAGGCCAACACGGTCTCTGTCAGGTGATAAGAGGAGATCGAGCTGATGGGGGCCAAAAGGGCAGTTTTTCCTTTCTGCTGCCTTTGCAAACTGCTCTCTTTTAATCCTAGCACTCTCACTACTAGGATTAAGAGATTTGTACTCCCCAAGCTGTTTTGCATGCAGTGACAAAAGGGGGCATTATAGAGGAAATCGAACCAAAATTAACTCAAGTCATCTATTTCAGGACATTTTATTGTTTACTGAATGTAAAATACCCCTCCCCTGTGTATTGTTAGTTTAATGTAGCTTTCCCCATGAAGTCTGTTTCATTAAAAGTCAGAAAACCTTCGAGAGGGCCTGCCTTTTAATCCTACCTGCTTTCTTTTTCTGTCATATGGCACCACATCAGCACTCACATTAGCTCCAGTGAGAGGCAGTTAATGAATTTGGGGATGTGGAGATCTTGAGTAAACCAGAAACACACAAAATGCTAATGCTTCTGGCACTCTTAAAAGATGCATTTTCTTTGTTTGTTGTTGTTTCTTTCTTTCTTTCTTTCTTTTTTTTTTTTTTTTTTTTTATGGGTTACTTTTTTTTTTTTTTTTTTTTTTTTTTTTTTTTTTTTTTTT
>VOQJ01016067.1:0-17103 GCA_015052665.1 Apistogramma diplotaenia | reverse complement strand
TTTGTTTCGCCTGCTGTTGTCCACCTGCTGTAGCCAGAAAACATTTCATCCTTTTCCTCGGCCTGAAGCAATATTCCCACTGAGACCAGACCTGCCCTGTGACCTGCTTCGAGTCCTGGGGTGTCTGAGACTTATCTCAAGGACACACTGGTAGATGTGGACCACACATAAAACACAAAAGCAGTTGAGTGATGTTTGCCGTCTGTGTCATGTGTGGATGTGGAGCATTTTGAGTGGAGGTTTTATTTTCCCAGAGTGATGAATGATTAATTGCAGCTGTTTGTTAGTGTGATTGCTCTAATGCCTGCATATTGTGTTTGTGGAACGTGGTCTTGAAAATGTTTTCCCAATGATTTGCCATGAATCAGTTGTTTATCTTTTAATTTAACAGTTTGGGGCATTGAAAGCGTGCCCTGTACCTGTTAGTTTTTTTGCTTTTATCTTTTTTTTTTCTCCCAATGTTGTGGTTGTTTTGTCTGTTCTTTTGCTTTCTCTTCTTTTTATATTGAAATGCACTCTATTTGTCCTCTCTGTGCCACTGTGTATGCTTTGTTTTGTCAGTAGGGTTTGTCTTGGAAAAACAACAATGTTCAAAATAGGAATTCCGCCATGTAAATAAAAAAAAAATGGATAAAAAATATATGCTTCAATAAAGCTTGGACAACAGCTTTTATTTTTTGCAAAGGCAATTCAGATGGATGGAACTCTGCTCATGAGATTGAACAGTGTGTCTTTAGTCATTTTAGTCATCTGATGGATGCTGCGGCTGTTTTCGGTTGTAGTTTGCAGCAAATATATTACATGTTGGTGTAAAAAGAAGCGCAGAGTATAAGATAAAACTGGAAATCCAATCCTTGTAGAATATTAGTTTATTAAATAAAATCTATATAAAGTTTTTTAGAGACTCTTATGAGTTTCTTGGTTTTACCAGTAGACGTTTTTTTCTTGTAGTTGCAGAGAAATGACCCGGTCCCTTTTCCTTCATTTCTGTGTATTTCTCAGCTCTTGTGATTTAATCCCTCTTGATGAGTCTGTCACACCGGGTCACTATTTGCTACAGTAATAACAGCTTTCAAATAAAGAGAATGATCAAGATAGATGTCGTAAGGTATATTTAGCCGTGACTGCCATCACTTGTAAAATATTAGGTGCAATGAAGCACTATCATTGATTTCATGTGATTCAGTCGGATAATGATATGTTCCCGGTGCTCGGGGAGAAGAAAAGTGCATATGAAGCTTTTAATGTTTCTTTCCTCTGCCTTCTTGGAGATTTCTTTCCCCTATCATGGTGCAAATGTACGCCCACATGTGCAGAGATTCTCAGAATCAATGCCACGAGTATATCTGGAAAGTCCAAGGAGTAGTTCAGGTTTGTTAACCACAAAGCCTCACTTGCATTCTAAAAAGAAATCTATCACACTTAACAGCCAAATCTAATGTGTTTGGTCAGCCGTGGCCCATGAGGTAACATATTCCTCCCTCATGCATTCAGATGGTAAAGCAGCTATTGCTGTGTGTGCTATACTCATGGTTAATTGATAAATGTGGTTGATGAATGTTTTTTTACGCTGTGCTGCACCATACGAGATGCTACAAACTGTTTTTTTTTATGCTAATTGACCACTAAAACGGACCCATTTTCACGGGTTTAAATCAATGATTTGTTTTATTAGATTTAGGAATTTGCACCGGGCCGTCGCGATTGCGATCACAAACAGAATCAGCGGATT
The DNA here is from genome assembly GCA_015052665.1 of Apistogramma diplotaenia. Lineage (NCBI taxonomy): Eukaryota > Metazoa > Chordata > Actinopteri > Cichliformes > Cichlidae > Apistogramma > Apistogramma diplotaenia. The sequence continues at coordinate 15,371 of VOQJ01016067.1, read as the reverse complement.
TTCACTTTGGCTCCGTTAGCCCCGGCCGCTGCAGACGCTAAAATGAAAGAGTAGCCCGACCAAAAGCTGTTAAAGCTTCATTTTGACTTGAAAAACACCCTTATGAGGACTCCCTCTGGCACACGTCAACAGTATTTACACATTATTCTCAGAAGAGCATCGAAGCCAGATGGTTTCTCTCCAATCCCACAGCAGCAGGACATTGATATGCATTGCTGTCAAAGACCAAGGGACTGAATTACATTGAACATCGCGGAGACACACACAGATACACCCTCACTTGACACATCGCTCCAAGTGTCACCTTACTTTGCTCCCAAAACTTCTCCCTTCATTAATCTTAAAGATAGGGAGTTGAACATTTGTTTGTGGGTATATGTGCTTCAACAAGTCACTTTTCTTTGAGATGGTGCCTGCATGTCAACAAAAACAAGCAAAAAAAAGAAAAAAAGAAAAGTGAATCGGGGTTTTAAACGGAGTCCACATCGATTGAATTCCTCATTATACAAGCATGCAAAGAGGCATTTTGGGAGAACTATAAATATTCTGACTGTATCATTCTGAAAGGGGGTCCTTGCTGCTTATTTCAGTCGATGCCAACTGCCTCATTCATTTTGATAGATCAAAGCACCCAGGCAACAGTATTTCTCAAGGGAGCAGAAGACGGACCGATCTATAGTGCCTCGTGCCTCTGTGCGTGTGTGCTTGTATCAATGAAGTTGAGTCCTACTGCGCTTGCAGAGGGTTGTTTTTGTGAATGACACCAGGCTCCCTGTGGATGTTGGAGCCATTTTGTGTAGTGCCATGTATGTAACAGCCGCGCTTAAGGTCCCGACATGGTAGTGTGTTAGCAGTCTGTAGATTCCACGCACAGCTTTGCAGACCTGCATCTATATGTTGTAGCTTCATACTGCCACTTGGGGGCATTGTCAAAATATGTGGAAAAGCAGGTGCTTCTGAGTTCTGATGCTTGTGCTGTTCACAATAAAGCTCCACATGATGCTTTTAGCTTTAATATATATTTTGTTCTTTTTTTTGTTTTTTTGTTAGTTATGTTAAAGCCCATGTGGGTGCAGTTAGGGTTTTGCTTGTAAATTGAAGGGACTCTAGATTTTTTCCTATTTTTTCTAGCAACTTAACATACTACTAAAGTCTTCTGCTTGGACATTAGTTTAAATAGTGAGTCCCACAAATAGTCCACTAATTGTTATTTAAACTAAAGGAAGGACTTTACACGCTAACTGTATTGATTTGAGTCGGTTGTGTGTGCAATTTTAAAACCCAGTGGTGACAGTTAAACAGAGCAGATTAAACCATGCAGATGCCACCGCTCAGGCTCTGACAGAGATGTTTCAGGATGCGGTTCAGACAGCACGCCTCTCAGATCTTTCCCTGCATGCCTCACGCTGACTCGTGTGACTTATGTGTAGTGTAAATCAATGTGCAGAGACTTCAGCTGACTGATACTGAGTCCATCAATTGAATTGTGGCGCACACACCGCAGCTGACAGCATTCTTGACTAATAGCTGACACACACACACACACACGCGCACACACAAAAGCCGAAAATGAATTAAATATTCATTATTGAAAAATATTCTCAGTGAGTACAATAAGCATAATCTTTTGCAGGGGTTTTGGACACACACTCAGACACACTCCTACATGTCTCTTATGCTTTCTGTACATACAAGCCTCATTGGCCAAGTATGCAGATTGACTTTGCCAGCCTCTGAAGATTTTTTTGTACCATCCCATTAAGCAGGATTTATTATTCCCCAAGAGCACACTGCTCCATTACTTGTGGGGGAATGCCTGTGTGGGTGTGTGTGTGTGTGTGTGAGAGAGAGAGACAGAGAGATTTTTTTATATATATAAGGCTTTAATTCTTTGTGGAATAGACCATCACATCCCAAAGGCGCTGCAGTGGCCTGAGATCTGGTGATTGTGGAGGACATTTGAGTAATGTGAACTTGTTGTCCTGCTCAAGAAACCAGGTTGAAATGTGTACATATATATATTTAATATATAATGTGTGTGTGTGTGTATGTGCATGTGTGACTTCTCAGCATATAACAAAATGCTGGTGGATATCACGGTGATGGTTCGGATGATACAGCATGAAGTTCTGAGGGTCATTATCACCCTCATGCTTGTCATTAGTCAGTGAGAGAGAGAGTTAAGGGCTCCTGGAACACACTACCCAGCTCTGAGAGCCTGTATAGATGGCTTGATTTAATAAGGACATTAAAAAGCCTTATCTCCTGTCCTTAAGAGAAGGTCAGTGTGTCTAAAATAGCTGAAATGCTATGATAACAGTTTAGAGAGATAAGATATCTCCTGAATGCTAATGGAGAACAAAGCAGCTTTAGGATCACGTTACAGCCTTTATGTCTTAGTTTTGTGGCCTATTTATTTGTTTCCACATATTCATTTGATTTTTATTCATCTTTGCTTTGGATAACCTTTTTTAATAGTTCGCTGTGTTTTGGACATAATTGCACATAGCAGTAATGGCGTTAAAATGCTCCATGGATCTGTGTTGTTAAGTCTCTGCATCACTGACAAAGCTCCTCCCATTCATCAGTGTCATCATTTTTATATTCTGACCAGAGCTTTAGAAGCCCAAAGAGGTCAGACTACTCTCTGTCTTAAAACGAGAATATCCTACAAAAATATCTTACCTTATTTCTCTTTATCACACCTGCGAGCCTTTGATTGAGTATCAGCCCTTACAATTTGACCCCAAAAACTCATAATACATTGTTATCATATGTCTGTCAGCTGTGATGAACGCAACTCAAGTGTTTGTTAGAATGCCCAACATCAAGCCAATGAAGCAGAAGAAAGCACGGGATTTTTTTTTTTTTTTGCCCGATTTGTATTCATCTTTACCATCTGTGGAGTAGAAATGTGCTTTCAGCTTTAATATCCTATTTATCATCTTGTGAAGCCTCAGATTGAGCCTTTGTGTCAGTCCCAATACCCAGATAGTGACTCACAGATTTTGCTAAGTCTCATTTAATAGATATATATAGAGATGTTAAATTTCATAAGATCTAATGAAGTATGGACAAAGGAGCAGCATAGAAAGCACATCAAATAAATGTGTAAATAATGTGGCATATACGTCGGTGTTATTGTTAAGTCAAAGGTACAAGTAAAGGGTAAATTGTCCACTCTTAGTTGAACAGACGAGCCATAAACATGGCCATATATATGTAACATATCCATAACTACACACACATACCTTTTACGTACCTATATATCGCATATATGGATGTCACATTTTATCAGCAAAATATTAGCCCTATCACCTCTCCGGGCCTTGGACTCATGATCATTATGATCAGAATAATACCTCGAAGATCACCCGAGTCCTTTGGGTGCTGTGTTGCTATGTCCTTGCCTTGCTTTGGGACAGGGAACATATTAGCAGTCTTTCTCAGATGCTTTGGTGCACCTGCAATCTCCTGATGTTTAACCCTGGACTTCATTGGAGTGTTGCAGTGATTACAGGCCGTCCTGAGGGACATCGATTGTCCTGCTCCTCCTAGGCCAGCCCCACACAATGCTGACGAATGAACTCGTGGCCCTGCCAAGTCCAATTAACTGTCAGTGCCGCATCGACGAGCTCCTCCGTTTGTTGAGAGTGAAGAAAAACAAACTTTTAATCAAATTTGCCTTCAGGCCCTAGGGTATTTGGGGTTGTATTTTGCATTCCACTGTGTTCTGCCTCGCCTGCAGTTGTGCTACCCTCTCAGAAGGTTATATTGCATGTTGTTTGTGTGCGATAGCAGATTTCCTTGCACCCTATTTTGGTGGGAGCCCTATCTTTCTACTGTCTAAGATTGATGAATTATGCAGTAGTAGCATCTTAAGATTATCCACCTACAAGGAAGATTAACAAAAGAATAAAACTGCCGTTTAGGTTTGGTATGAGTTTATTGCAGCTTGTCACCAGAAGTGTTTTGTTTTTTGGGTTTTTTTTCTCGAGTGCATGTCAGTGTCAGGGAAGTCTATAAGCACTTTGGAGTAGTTGATCAATAAAAGCTCAGGTTACGATCTTGCAGAATAGTTTGTGCATTAACATCTCCACGAATACCCTCTGCTAATTCTACATCTCCACAAATACCCTCTGCTAATTCTTCCAAGGTCGAGATAAACAAGTCTACTCTTCTCTGATTAGAGTAATGCAGACATTAAAAGCCAAGAAATTCAATTAAATTGGTGGCTGTTGCCACAAAGAAAAAAGGGAACAGACAAAACGCAAAGAGACGCTATCACACAGCTAGGGCATACTAACTGGAACAAAGAGCTGGAGCTTGGGATCTAACCATTGACAGAAGGGCATCTGGATGATAAGGATCAAAGGAAATTTTAGAGGAAATGTAATCGTTACCCCACACAAGGATGCATTCATGATCCAATCTGTGTTCTGCAGAAACTCATCTACAATTAGTTGTAACGCTAAAATGAAGCCATGGAAAGAAAAAAAGGTCAGTACTGAAATTGTCTTTTTGCCCTGATTGGACGAGCATCACCAACCAGTACCATGTTAAGTCTGAGCAAAGAAAAAAGAAGAAGAAGAAGTAAAAAAGCGGAATTATAGGAGTTAATCGTGTCCTGTAGTGTGCACTTCATTAAGACCTTTCAATTGAGTTTAGATGGATAAAAGACAGAAAATGCTGACTTACTGGTTCAGGCTCCCGCATCCTCAAAGTGATGAGTCTCTCCTGAGAAATTAGATTTGCAAAGAAACTTGACACCATGTGATTCTCCCAGCCTTCACACTTTAAACATTCACTTGTATTATAATTCTGGGACTCACTTCCATTCCAGGCACAGGCATACTGTAGTATGAATGACAAATTCGCCCTCTGCCACAGAACAAAAAGCAGGTTAAGGTCCACGGATCAATATCATCGTTCCTTCCACTGCCTCTGAAAGCTTTTGGATGGAATATTTTTCCTTTTGTATCATTTGTTTGTCCTCAAAAAACTTTTAATCAAAACTGACCGATGAGCAAATCTGTCTAGTTTTAAACATTTTTAAACTATGTTTCTTCTCTCATAGTGAATGTCAGGCGCATGGTTTTATGGCCCGTGCTGACCCTACTCTTCCCAGATGGCTTAATTCATTTCTTAGCTGCTTCTTTAATGTACTACAGTATCTCTCCTCTTCCTCTCTCTCTGCCACTCACACACAATACTCTCTAAGTTGCTGTTGTATACTTTTCTCTTCACTTTGACTTTGAGAATCGGGGAGAATAATTCATGGGCTAGCAAGTTTCAGAGACTGGGATAACAACGTTGCTTTCAGAGCCAGCAGTTCATTTGAGTTGAACTTCTGGATTTTCTTTTTTTTCCCTCTTTTTTTTTTGTGAGAAATCTCCAAAGGGCCTCTATTATCCTGGAGAGAAAAAGAAAAACTCTTAATCTACAGTTTTTCTGTGTTAATCAAAGGCTCGAGATGTTTTTCCTGTTTCTGTCCTTTCATATTTCAGGTATCCATCCATCCAGTGCCGCTCCTCTTCTTACCTCATTGAGCATAATACACTGCTCCGACTTTTCACGCTGCTGTTTTCCACATATTCAAATATTTCCCAGGATGCAGTGCTAATATAGTTTTAAATATACTACTGTGCCACATTTTGCCCGTTTTTAGATGAATAGCAATTGAAAAATAACTATTTTTTTCTGGGGTTCTTTCTTGGCTATTTATTCCATTTAAATAAAACAAAGCATAAAGCTGTACATAAACGTCTTTGCCTCATAACTTTCCTCATACAATATATGTCAGTATGCTGGATTTACTGGCGGTCAGGCAGGTAGAAACTCCATCGCAAGATTGATGGCTACATGATGAGCATTTGCATAATGTGAGATCATTAAAAAGCAATTATCCTTGTGTTTCTGTTTGCGTACATGTTTCTCTATTGTTGGGATTAATTTGGTAGGTGGATAGGCACACTGATTCACCGTCTCTAAATGAATCATATTAACTGTTTACAGAGGGAGACATAATCATGTGACATCTGAGACGCATAAAATCACGGGTTTGAGAAAGCAGCCAGCGGGATTCGTTTGCTTACACTCCATGGAGAGGAATGGTTAAAAATGCAGACACAACAGGAAATTTGCATTTATTCACCTCTCTGTGTTGGTCGATGAGTTCTGGTGCCCTTAAAGCTGTGTGTGTAAAGCTGAAGATTACGCAATAATCAGACTGACGGATGGAGTTTCACACTTTGAGGTTTTCTTTTATTTCTTTTTTTTTTTATGCTCGTGTGTTCTTGACAGCATTAGCTTGGATACATGTAAATTGAGATGCTAGTGCTGTCAATGCTTAATACCTAATGTCTCAGCTCACTTTCACTTCAGTCTGTTAAAATTGCACAGTTGCACTTTCTTCAGTTTTGTGTAACGTGTTAGTTTCAGGGTGATTTCCAAATGGGATTTGAAATTCTTTGAGCAGCTGATGTTAAGAGCCAAACAGTACTCCAAAGTCCTGTTCTCTTAACATGCCTAAATCAAAAGTATTGACAGGATTTCCAGTTATTTACTGTTTCTTGTTTTGACTTCACAACATTGTGAACAAAAGTAACAAAAATCATTTTGTCAGTCTGTAGCAAAGTTTTCTGCAAATGTTGACAATTTTACCCAATACACTTTTTCCTTCATCTTCACGTCCTCATTTAAGGTTCAGTAGGGTTAATTGGGAAAAAAAAAAACAGAGCCTGTCCTTTCCTGCATTGAACTGAAATTGGCAACTCTTTGCCTAGAGGGCACTCGCATGATGGTCCTCAGTGAATGGATGGGCCTGACATATAAAATAAATAATGATGTGCTTCTGTGTCTAGACCAAACTGTTACACTTTTTTCATTTTCAGGAATGCAGTTTTGTTTATATATCAGGATTGAAAGTAAACTTAGCAGCATACTGTAGTTGAATCAGAACAAAAGATAAAAAAGTATTATAGAATACATGTAAATATTTGAAGCTGCATATTTTATCTGCAGGGGCTTTATTGTTGGCTACCATGAGGCTGCTTGAAATTCTCAGCTGCTCAGTTGATCTATAAAAATCAAAAGTGGCTCATATTAACCATATCTATTGTCTTAACACCTTCTATTAAAAGATAAGAGATTAATTAAATATCCAATATTAGGAGATATAGCTCCAGAAGGCCCCATTCATGTAAGTACCTACTATGAAACGGGATCTTCTGAGAATTCTGTGATCAGTGTGTACTCAGAGGGAAATCTGAAGCTTCCCTTATGCTGTCAAGCTCCCGTCAGTCAAATGTGATCTGAAGATGTGCTCAGCATCCAGATGAGGAAGACTGAGCTCAATTTCAGGCGTTGCACTTTTTTTGGTTTTGTTTTTATGTTCAAGATTGTAGGTTTAACATAAAATTCTTTAAACCAAATTTTGGCTTTAAAAGTCTATCATCTAAGACCCCTAAGTGCAGCACTAATGTTATTCTCTCCTTCTTTGGGATCTTTTTGAATAATAATTTTTGATTCCACACTGTGAAATCAAAGCTTTTCTGTTGTGTGATATCGAATATACAGTGTAGTTTGCTGTTAGAGCTGCAGGATGCTGTGTTGTTTTTTTGTGTTGTGATATGCTGTGCTTGTGCTAATTTTTTTGTTTGACAATGCACAAAACAGAACCTTGCTTTTATCACCTGCTATTTTCAGTGCAGCAGTCTGGCATATACATAGATAATTGATGTCATGTAAATTTTAAAACCAACTGGCAAAAAACCCCATCTCTTTTAAGCTGCACCCCTGAATCCACCTATGACTCCACTTCTATATGCACCTCAATAATGAAACCGTCTCTATACGCTGATATCTGCAGAAGGTGATAATCTGTTAATCCACATAAAACACACAGAAGTCATACCACTAAAACAGAGTTGAACTAATTAGTTCCATGTACATAAATTTAACAGCTGCAGCTTTTCTCTTCTTCGGGACCTCATTTATTAAGACTACTTATGCAAATAAAGTCAGTCACAAATCTCTAATTGGGATACCAGGGGCACAACACAACACCTCACTGCAGCGCTGAGTTTTAAAATGAGTGCAAAGCCGCAGTGAAAACCAACAATGTGGTTGAAAAGGTAACAAAACACAATATGATTGTACCACTGTAGCCGGTTACACCGGAGGCCACGAGCAGGAGTGCCATGTAGTCAAACATTGTCTCATCTTGAGATTCAATTCTGTTTTTTGCTCTTTTTTTTTTTAATGGCCCCATGCTGTCTACAGCAGTAGCCAGAGGCATTATGTTATGTTGCTTGAATCTGCCATAGCAGAGAAGTGACGGGGAGATTGTGATATTTCACATTTGGTCGGCAGACATGGCTGCAAACTGCAACATGACTGCTCGATAGAGGCACACATCAGCAAGGTGGTAATTCAAGTTTTTTTTTTCATCAAGCAGACTTTTGATTATTGAAGGTCTGCTGTTCAGAAGGTTTTCACCTCTCACTTTTAGTTGATTATTACTGAATGTTTTATGCCGACAGACAAAGCTGTGTGTGGGATGTGCTTTTAATAAACCTGCTTTGGTAAAAAAAAAAATCGACTTATTTATTTGCAGTGGTCGCAAATCAGTGACTGTGATATTCCACGACAAGCAAAAACCTGGCATTATATGTTTTACTGAACTTAAATTACACAGATGCTACATCTTTAAGCTAAATGAACATTCAGTGTCAGTACATAGCTCATATCACGTATTGCATCATATCAGTATTATCTTATTGTAGTTTTGTGCATACGCTCTTAATCTGGGAAGTAACTGTTATTAGTTTTGACATAATTCCGACTTAAAAAAACTACTGATTTTACATGTGGAACATGTGGAGCTAGGATGGCAGGGGTGGCTTATTGGCATTATATGAATATACATCAGTCTCCACTCCCTGCCTGCACACCCCTTCACATCGACTGCCATTGCCCTATGGCAGATTCTACTTCATCCTAATTAGAATTAATAATTGAAAATAGGAAATCAATATGTGCAAATTAAGTCTGGTAACAGTTGGTATTGTCAGGTTGACATTGTTTTTTGCAGGGATCGTGCCATTCCAGGTGACTGATTTAGTGTTGTGCGTTATGTCTTTGAAGTACTACAATCATGGCTTCATTTATTCGCAGGTCACTGCGTATTGTTGTGCACTGTAGATAAATGTCCGCCTTTGCTCTGATTGCCTTTTTTGTTGTTGTTGTCCTGTGGCAAGAGAGCAAAGGGTTTGTTTTCTGCAGGACAGTGTGAAGGGTAAATTATTAATTGGAAGGAGCAGTGGGCTGTGTAACAATTTGCTGATCCAGAGGCTTTCATGAGCCGTGTCAGGTTCTGTTGAACAAGTGACTGGTTTACTGCAATGAGGCAAAGCATCTCTCGCAGTCTGCTCGCATTACTGCTCAACATAGGCAGCTTTATTAGAGAGTGAGGGGCACTCTTTTTAGTAGCATTACTTTTAAGTGCTTGTTTAGAATAACACGTGAGATGACCTGGCCTTGCTTGTCTCCGTCAGCCGCTGGTCCTGTTAACCCTGTTAGAGCTGTACTGCAGAGGAACTGGATGCAGTACTTCTATTGATCCATGTTAACATCCCATAGAGTAGAACTCAGACAAATGATCAGATCCTACTCAGGATAAACAACCGGGCCAGACTTTTTAATCGGTAATGCATAGTCCTAAAAGAATTAAGTTATTCACTCATTAGTTTTGTGGCTCCGAGTAGGCAATGGTCAGATCTCGTTAGTTCTTCTCCAGCTGCAAGGTGGTATCAGGAGGAAGTGTACGGTGCGTTACAGTGAAATGTTTGAGCAGCAAACTCTGCTCCGAGTCCTCGCATTGCTGGCTCGGTTGTGTGTTGCTTCCCCCCCCCCCGGGGAAATGTGAACACACAGGGTCTCGGCTAAGATGAATTAGGGCAGGACAAAAGACACGCCCAACAGCAGAAGCCGCAGCATGCTGTTATTCTAGTTCAGCAGAACGGCGCCCATAACTATTGGCAGGTTCTTCTGTATATTTAGACATTCATTTGTCAAGCCCTCGTGGATGTATCTAAACTTTTCACTCGTCGTGCCTGGGTTTTCGGGGGACTAATAAATAACAGCATAATAGGTGTCAGCAGAACATGGAGGTGCCAGTAGGACATGTCTTGTAGCGTATTGGCTGCTTTCACAGCCCTAGGTTTAACAAAGCTCAGAGACATTTATCACTCAGTGCAAATTTACCACTTTACACAACAATCATCACTTTCCCTCAAGACCCGGTCTCAGCCCTGTCTGCTTCTCACTCAGTTAGTCTGCATCAATGAGTCAGGGAGCTGTGATGAATAGTTGAATGTTGAGTCTGGCTTTTCTTTCTTTTTCTTTTTTTTTTGAATAACTCCTTTTGCAAATAGCTCATATTGACTGAAGAGCAGAGTATTACATATTCTCGTGTCAGCTAAATTGTACGAACAATTGTTTCATTGTTCCTTTTTTTTTTTAAAAAAAAGTATAATTTTAACATTTAAAATGTCTAAAGAAAGTCTGTCTCTTTATGCCATTTTTAAGTGGTGACTTGTCGGCATTAATTCTGACCATGAAGTGTAATTTGAAAATTCAGATCTGTCAAGGAAAGAAGAAAAAAGAACAAAGCTAGTGGAACAAAGTGCGATTCAGACAATATGAAACTGCATTCTTCTCATGAGGCAATGCAGGCGACTCATCAAGACAATGAGTCACGCTGCTTTGCTTTGCTACAAGCTCTGCTCAAAACTAAGCGTGGAGTAAAAGGCTCTCAGGCACCAGAGCATTTTCCCTTCTAATGTCTTTAGTTAAGTTATTCCTCAAGTGTCAACAGTGTGTGTTAATAATAGTTATGTGACAGTGAGTGACTCAGGCAGTGGGGAGTGAAGTCAGGCTGCCTGCCAAATATTCCAATAGCAATAATGTGGCTTTTACAGTTGGAGTGGGCAAAGGAGAAAGCAACCGTCTGCACCATCCACCACAAAGTAGCCAGCATTTATACTATAATTGTAATTGAAGTTTGCTTTTCCCCTCCGTCGAGCTGAATAAATGATGTCTAAAACTTGGGTGCCATTTGAGTGGCGAAAGATATTCTGTGTTTAAAGAGCTTGACTGAGGCCTTCATTTTGAATTTAGTTTTGAGAAGCTTATGGCATCTTTTCTGTGGCACCGATTTCTCCTCATCGAGAACAGTGACAAACATTTTGCTGCAAGTTGCCAAGTTTAGGAGAGCTCCTGAATGAAGTCGACTGCTGAAAGCTGTTTGGTTTTAATCCTGTTGCAGCCAGGCTCTGATTATGCAGGCTCTTGAGCATACTTCAAAGCTCAGCACCACCATGATGGCTCTCTCAGCCTATTCTTTGGACATCACCTTCAGAAGTTTACTACCTGCCGGTAGCCCTTCGTGATCTGTTTTGTTCCAGCAGAGGGGATTTTACTCAGCATCCTGGGATTGGACCTTTCCCTGTGTGTGAGGTTTTCCACATTCTAACTGTTATACATTATGAGCTCTGAGAGTTCAGGCTGGATGGCGTATGTGTCCTCTGGTTAGGCAGAGTGACCCAGGCCAGACCAGTTAATGGCTTTGACTGCATCTTCTCTAGTTTCAGACTGTAGGATTTGTTGCCTACAGACCACAACCCACAGGGGTCCTCATCACCGCACACAGTTTAACTGCTCTCTCTGGAAGCTGAAGCCTTCATGCTACATGCTGCTTTCTTCTGCTATTTCTCTCTGTTTTTGCCCGCAGCTCATCGTGAACTCTGACTCCTTAATCACAGTTAAATGCTATCAGAGCTGGGAAGTGAGAGACTACTGGGTAAAGTTTCCGAACCTCCACATAGAAAAGAGACAGCAAGATAATGGGCTTTGCTCTCAATGTGCTGAGGCCTCTAACTCCAAGCTAAAGGAGGTTTATAACTTCAAATGGTAACATTTGTTGTGCTCCTAAGCACCAAAAAAAGTCTGCAAATTAAGCACTGGATAGATTTTGGTTTATTCTGGTTCTCTCTGCCTCTCTGGTATTTATGTATTTATCTTTTTAACTGACATCATATTTTGAATTATACATGTAAGAATGTAAAATGCTCTCTCTACTAATGTGGTCAAGATTTGAGCTGAAGCCAGAGATGATGATGCCTCTAAGTTGTATAGACACTTTTTTCTGCTGTGCTGAGGGAGCACTGTTGAGCAGAGGAAGCTCTGACGAGTGCTTATAGACTGCTAAACCAAGTTGCAGTTAAGCTGCTCATCCATTACCACCTCCGCCCGCACACCCCTCAAGTTTAATGTGCCAGGGTCGTTTGCGTGGCAGCAGCTCAACCTTCAGGGAGCTCATTCATGCCAGACTGGAGGCCAGGAGCAGATTAGATCAAATCAGCGAGAGCCCTGTAATGTAGCCTGTAGTCTGTCCAAACGCAAAGGCAATACCGCACCGGCCCAGTGTTTCGGGACCCCCTTCAGGGCAGACCTGTCCGTATCAGTGAAGGGCTGATCATCTTCCTGCTGTGTACCTGGAAAAACAGGCTTCAGTGCCGACCATGAAACAGAGTTCATTAAGCTCCAATTGTGGCTGATCACAGCTCTGGCAAAGTGAGCATACAAGGATGGGGCTCAGCATCTTTACATTTTCAGCTCAGGCTGCGCTGGTGTGAGAATCAATAGGGGAATATTCACCATCCTGGCTGCTGAGCTGGGCTGGATCTCAAGCTGGGCTTTTGTGTGAGGCAGTGCAGCTGCTGATGGAGAGACAGTGCCATATCAGTCACTTAAATCATTACTAGAATCTCAAAAGAGCAATTACCTGGCTGGGGGCGAAGACCGCTTACTACCCCAACTCAGCGCTGATTATTCTTCATGCAGAATGTCGATCACTAGTTGTTTACCTGATTATGGGACTAATTGAGGTTTTCTTTTAACAGACATATTCCCAGGAATGTGGGAATCGTTTGTTTTACGCCATACCTTCAGGTACCGCTCAGTAATGCCACTGAATCACACTGCTGAACAATGCAGCTAGAACGTTGTCTCGTTTGGGTGTTGTTCCAAATTCAAACTTTCCTGCTGTGTTGCTTCAGCATGATGAGGCAGCTGGTGCATTTAGCAAAATTTGAAAAACGAGTACCTACGAACAGTTTAAACAGTCTGATGATTCGACCGTCTCAAGTATCTTATTTCTCTTTTCATTTTGACAGCTGATGGCTGAAGTTCCACCTGAAAAGAGGCGTTAAAAACATTAAAGTACCAAACTGTTATATATGAAAAATTATCTGTTCCTTGTGCTAATCTTTGAGTCATCCTTTGCTCTTTCGTATAGTCGCTGAAAGGTGTGAACAGCTTGCACATGTGCTTCCCTTTTTTACGGATTAATTTCAGGGTGTTAGTAAGATTTTTCTCTGTGGTGGCTGTGATATGTCAACATCACAAATATTCAGCCTCACACTGTATATCGTACCACTGTATTTCATCATAACAGAACTCTGTTTTGCATTTCTTTTATCGTTTCATTTGCTTGTTGGTAATGCAGAGCTGTCGTCAGACCACTACGAAGAATATGAACCAAAACACACAAAACCTGCACATTTATGTTTTTATATCAACATTGAATCTAATGTCTGATATAAAAAAAAAAAAGGACCTGCATGTCGATTTGGTGATGCTTGCAGGCTGACAGAAAACACAGCAAAGAGTTAGCTAGTTTGGTTTATATTTCCAGTGATGATTTTTAGATAGGGAAAAAAACAGGTTTAAATCTAAATCTACCTAAAAGCATTTATAGCAATTTAACAACCTAAATCCTGTTAAAAAATGAATCTGAAACACTGTGAATTGGTCTAAATGCTAAGGAGAAACTCCTGCTTGTTTAACTGTACAGTATGTTGAAATTTGCTGTGACTCTATTTTGATTCACAGGTTTTGATGAGATGAGATGAGACAGATCCTGACTACATAAGGTTACCATGCTCTCATGCTAAAGGGGACCATAAATATAATAATGTATTACAGGTGCCAGACCATAAACTCAATAGGAAAATGTTCCATTCAGCCATTTTCTTCTGCTTATCCAATTTGTGGTTGTGGTGGGGCTGGAGTCTCAGCTGCGATAGGACAAAATGCAGGGTGCACCTTCAGTCCAGTCTGTTGCAGGGCGACCATTCACACTTACCTACCAATTAACCTAACATACATGCTTTCATACGGTGGGAGGAAACCAGAATAACCCACACAGGCACATAACCCACAGAAAGACCCCAGCTGATTTAGTTGGATTCGATCCCAGGACCCCCTTGCTGTGACTTGTTAGTGCAAACCGCCTCCCAAAAATGCTCAGACTGATAATAAGTGGAGTGAATGGTCAACCAGAGGGATCGTCCCCTGCTGGAGCTACCAGTTTGTTTTGATGTCATTGCTCCCCTTTACATGCAGCTTTAAAAGTAGCAACTGCATCATATAAATTATACTAACATCCTTGGCAGCATTGCTGTGTGATGACGATGATGTTGGAAAACTCTTCAATTTTTCATCTGCTGAGCTGTTCAGCTGGATTTTAGTACTTCTTGAATGATGATAAATGCTAAAATGCTTCAATTTCAGCCTATTAAAGCTAAAACTATGAAATATTCATTTTAATGTGACAGGTTTTCTGATGTTAACTACCTTATATTTGGATTGTACAAGCATGCATTGGTAGTTGTTGAAAATATGAAACAGAAGATGAGTGAACACACAGTCTCCTTTTGATTTCTGATCAGGTCTTTTCATTGGGGAGTTTACACGTTCTTCCCATCTCTGTATGTCCATTTTTCTTAGCAAATGCTTGACAGTGTTTCTTTCTGGAGGGTTTTCCTCTGCTTTTTTGCTCAAGGCATCCTCATAAAAGTAGCTGCTCTCCTGAGCAGGAGTGATGAAAGTAAAATCCTTGGAAAGACCAAAACCAACAATTCATACCTCTGAAAAAAAACAACCCCCTACATTTTAGCCTCCATGGTATTGAGCCACAAGCTGATTTATTCCTGCTGAAGATCTAAATAATGTCATAGTTTTATTGTTTCAGTTTTTGGAAAACAGATATTGTGTCCTTAAACATAGTTAGTGTTGTTGGCTACAGCAGTGTGATGGTATATGTTGGATGAGTCCATGGACCGCAGTGCCAGTGTACTGGTGTTGGTAATGAAGAAACACCGCGTGCACCAGTGTGGTTTATTGATGTGTTTTTAATTGAGGTCTATGGCCCAGAGGAAGACTATCAGCATTTCGATACATAAATAGTATTTTAATAAGATGTTCATTTAATTGCATGAAAAGATTAAATCCAGCAATTTGTTTGC